>OU015490.1:87341070-87649979 GCA_907164885.2 Dolomedes plantarius
TCCTTGTACACTAGAATTTAATGTCCGCTTCCTTTGAAATTGTATTTAAACAAGTAATTGTTTATTTAGTAAATAAAAAAGTATTTTACATCAGCATCTGTGGCATTAACCTTTTTGTAATATACACATGGGATAAAGAAACTGAAATATTTTCACATGAAATAAAATTTTTGTACAAATTTACGTTTTTCCGCCAAAAAGGCTTTATACGTGATATTGATTTTAACAGCACCAAAGTATTAGTAATTGAATGAAGATTTTTTTTTTTGGTCTTATACCCGAATGATGTATTTAGAACCAAAAACCGGAGTTGTTAGAACAATATATACATCACATTTTTATTGTTGTTACAGACTGAACTGAATGTTAAATGGAAATGTGATATTGTTGCAAAAATGAAAAGTTTTGTTATATTTTAAACATGATTTATCTGAATTGCAGACCAACCTAGAATAAATTTCTCTTAAATGAAAATTTTTTTAATAAAAATTTCATTAAAATACAACGAGCTTCTCAACCCATTTAAGGGTATTTTCTATTTTGTAATACATTACATTTTTCTATATGGCATTTCCTAATATTTTTTTTTACTTTAACCTTTTACACACCAATGTTCCCAAAAGGGAACATCAACTTCAGAATTCTGTGAAAAATACAATTTTATTCGTATTGCTCTATAAAAATTATTACTTAAAACGAAAGTATTATTTGAATTTTTTGGCATTGAGGTTAGGATAATAAAATAAATAGTGTCTATGGAAAAAGCGTAACTTTTCGCCGAACAAAACTGATTCCAGTTAGACCAGTTATAAATTCAAAAATTCATATAAAATTCAAAATTCCACAAATGATTTTGAAATGAAGTGGCAGTAATTAATAATTACAAGATAAAAAGAACTTTTTATATACCACGTTTTTAAATTTTCTGTTGAATCATATAAACTTGACAATTCTATGTATTAATAAATACTATTTAAAAAAATGTTTGATGAATTATCCCATCAACTTGAAAGAAAATGATCAAATGCGTAATAAAGTGAGCAATTATGAGAAATTTTCAAACAACAAAAGTAACTGAAAATGAATCCAAACCTGCTTAAAGATGGCTAAAAGTATTAAAAGAATGCATTGTCATCGTGTTCTGAGCTATTGTAAAAATTTCAAATGTCTAGCTAGTCGGGAAGTTAGTTAAAAATAGATTGCAAGATTTGCACTGGGCAAACACACAAACAAGAAAGCGAGTTATTAAAAACATGGTAAAAATGATTATTTTGTTGGTAGAACATAAGTTATACCCAAAAAGATTAAATTTTGTTGTTACTATTAGATTAAAAATTTGCATGTTCCCGAGAGGGAACATTGGCGTGTAAAGGTTAAATTTTCAAGATGAAAAAGTTCTTTTGACTACAGAGTATAGAAGTAGTGATAATTTTTTTTTCGAATACGAAAGCTTTTAGTACGTGTCGACGAAAGATATTTATTACTTTGATCTACTTTCAATCACCCTGTTCTCCCTCTCCCTTCCCCCTCTCTCCTACGCACGTTCTCCGATGGGTCTGAAGTGGATTACTCATAGCTGCCGCTGAAAAACGTGTGTTTGTTGATAGTTAGACATTATTTATGACTCTATTGGAGGGGCATATATGTTGGAAAACATGTGATAAGGAGTTCTCATTATTTGCCTTTACTCTGCGATTTTCTTCAGTTGCAGAGGATACGTCACTTTCATTCTAAATCGAGTATAGATGTATCCGTGGTGCCTTATTACGTTCATCTTTCGGCTAATATGTTTTTACGGGTAAACCATTATGGTTTTATTTTAAAATACGGATGTTGTGTTCCATCAGAGGATATCCATATGCTACAGAATCTATAGTGGAAAAAGTTCAGAAATAGAAACTCTCGTCTTCAATCTAGAGTTGTGTGGGAGCTTCTATCCAGTGTTGAAAGTCCAGAGAAGCATGAAATTGTCTTTGAAGCATGAAATTGCATGAAATTGCATGAAATTGTCATTTTATCATCACATAAGCTGTTTACTTAAAAGTTGTCTGAATAGGGTTTCCAATCAACTCGCACGATTCGAGAATTTCGGACGGAAGATGCCCTCTCTAATCACCAAAGGAAGCCTCAGAATGGCAAAGAAGAAATTTTTAGTACCGAAGTGACTGTCAAGTTTACATTTGTCGCTGGAAAGACAGTGCTGTAGTAACTACAGCATCCAATTATTCGATACAAGCGATTTTGTCGAGTACAAAAAAAAAGAGAATTGATGTTTCTCAGCCACCTGAGAGAAAAATGTATAATGAGGAAATGAGATGTGTCGATGTACTAGACAGACTTCTTGGATCATCTCGACCTATGTTTAAAGACAAAAAAATTATATTGGAATCTATTTAGCAATGCGCTAAACATGGCTGTAGCTGCTGGACGGATTTTGCATTTACATTTGCATAAAGGTACAACAGCAGAACTATCACATCTCAATTTCCGGAGAAGTAAATTTGTGTTTGCTTCGCATGACACCGAAAATCCACTTTGTCCCTGGACCTCACACACATTGCTATGCATCTTTGAGACAATCACATGCACATTATCTTGTGACATCAACACAAAGACGTTGTGGTATGTGCCAAAAGAATACTAGAAAAAAATTGAGTGTGAGAAAAACCTGCAGGAGAAATGCTTTCCTACCTACCATGGACAGTAGAAAAAACGTAGAGCATAAAAGCTAAGAACAATATTTATTTTTTGTCTTCTTTCTTGTTTTAAAGAATTTTGATAAGCTTTTTTCCGTTCTCCTTGTATTTTTACCATGTTTTTATTGTGTGTTTGTCAAGTACAAATCTTACAATTGATTTGTAACTAACTTCTCGACTTGCTAGACATTTGAAACTTTTAGAATAGCTCAGAACACGATGAAATGCATTTTTTAATACCTTTAACCAACATTAAGCAGAATTAAATTCATTTTAAGTTATTTTCAGTTAATTTTGATTTGTAGACTGGTGCAGCCATCTATTGGCCGGAACGGGAACGAAAAGTTAAATGAAAGTTAACTTCCAATTAACTTCATTTTCTTTCAAGTTGATGGGATAATTCATCAAAATAGTTTTAAAAAAGTTTTTATTAATACATAGAATTGTCAAGTTTATATGATTCAACAGAAAATTTAAAACCATGGTATATAAAAATTTCTTTCTATCTTTAAATATTTAGATTTTCAGTCATATGACTATTTTGCTGTGAATTTTAATACAGAGATTATTATTATTATTATTATTTGTTGTTACTAATCCTATCTGATCAAAAAATTCAGGTTTATTTGCTCCAATGATAAAAGGCTAAATCTAGCTGAATTCTGAGGAATTAATTATAAATTTATATATTTTTTATTATTGGGTTTTCTTTTTATTCATGCGTATAACATTTCACATGCTTTTAGTAACAGATAGGCTAGACCAGATCCATGAACTCGAAAACATTTAAAAAATCCAAGACAAGGAGAGGACTCTGCGTCAAATCCTCCTTTTCAAACCCAAAGCAAGAAAGGAGAGGGTCAGGGGTGATATGTTTGATGTTACTTTTTCCTCAAATGGGGAAGATCTTATTGCCTTGATCAGATTTAAGGCACTTAAGGTGACCACTTAAGAGACTTGACAAAGTAATCTGCTGAGCACGATTGCCCACAAAAACTTTATCTCCTACCGGCTGTATGCCACAATACCAGTCATGTGTGGCGGAGATTGCCATGAAAGGGCGATGTCAGATTTAACTCGTAAGCAGAACACCAAAAAGGTTAAAGAGTTAGAAGTCAATTCCATTGTAGTTCCCTCCTTAGCCGGGGTATCAGCCGCTTCGTTGCCGCTGAGACCAATATGCGATGGGATCCACTGCAAATGGATATCATGGATTTTTTGTTACTTCCTTTTATCGGATGATATTTTAATTGTTTGATTAACACCCTAATAAATAATTATAAAATTGTTTAAATATAGTAATTTCTGCTCATCAACTCTATAATTACTATTTTTAAAAATTTAGTGGGATACATTTTTCTTTTGAAAGCACCTCTTGGCAAGTTTATCTGACGTAGCTCTTGAGCACCACCATGGCTCGACGGGCGTACCCGGATTATTTTCTGCTTAACTTGTGTTATTTCTGAATAAATTTTAGAAATTTACTTATAACTACTAAAAGTTGGGTACAGAAATCGAAATTTGAATTTAAAGGTCATTAATTATCTATACTAATAAAAGGAAGTGTGTCTATGTCTTTGTGCGACCTCCAGACAAATCTATGGCACTTACCGCCATGCAATTTGGCACACAGGTAGTGCAGACGATTCGTATGTGCACCTCGAAGCCCGAATATTAAATTTCATTCTAGAAAAAAAAAATGTCAATTTTTTATGCAATATTTTGTTCTGTTTGCGCTAGGGTTCCCCAGATGATACCACCAATTTTTTGTTGAATTATTTGCATTTTACATAAATTCGATACAAGCGATACTCTGTTTAGTTTTTATTTATACTGTGTTATTTATACAGTTATTTATTCTATGTTATTTATACTGTGTTTAGTTTTTAAATTGATTTTGGTTAGCAAAATTGAGATTTTTTCTTTTCAGCTTTTAGTGATAAAATGATGAAAGGCTGAATTTACCTAACTTGTGAGATGTGTATAGCATTTCATATGCTTTTTTTTTCTATGTTATTTATACCTGGTTTACTTTTCAAAATTCTTTACTTTCCAAAAGAGAATTTGACATTTTTCCTATTCAACTTTTAGTGGTTTATTACAAATGTATATATTTTACGTCTTACTTTTCAGGTTTATTTGCTCCAATGACGAAAGGCTAAATCTAGCTGAATTCTGAGGAATTAATTATAAATTTACTTTTTTTTATTATTGGGTTTTCTTTTTATTCATGCGTATAACATTTCCCATGTTTTTTTTCTATGTTATTTATACTGTGTTTATTTTTAAAATTGATTTTCATTAAAAAACATTCGTGGTCTCCAGCCGAATCTATGGCACTTAAGCTATAAAATTGGGAAATTTTTTTTTGCAATGAGTACTTGCACCTCGAAGCCCGAATTTTAAATTTTATTCTAGAAATATCTGTATTCAATTTTTTATGCAATATTTGGTTCTATGTTCGCTAAGGTCCACCAGATGGCGCCATACTACTTAAGAAGGCCCAGAGTCAGACCTTTCAAAGTTACATTTTCGGATTATTTAACTAGTATGGTTGAAAAATTAAGTTCAGTTTCGAGAAGGGAAAGGGAAATTTCATTTTACGTCATCGTTTTTTAATTATTTATAAGATTCATTACTATCCAATTGATGATTTATAGTTATTTATTAGACTAGCCGTGCTTTGACCGTCTATCCGGTCGGTTTAGGGGCCAGTTCCCTTCAGCAATCATCGTCAGAGAATGGAAACATTAAAAACAACGAATAAAGATATTTCAGCCTGTTTTGTTTTGAATAAATGATATATAATCCTGTTTTTTAATTAATTCATTTCCCGAGGTAACTTTTTTTTTTATTTTCGACCAGTTCCGGGCACCAAAGAACCATTCCTTCACCCATACGCGAGGAGAGGAAGGTAACTTCTCGAAGAAAGAATTTTTCGCCCCTACGCGGAGGGGTGGAGTGAAGGGATCTTCTAGCAGGGGGAGGGGGAGGACAATAATTTTCGTTCTGCCTGCGACTGTTTGTAGGACGTGGGATGCGTAATCACAAAAATGAAATACCTTTATTAGTTTTTTAGTGTGTCCATTCTTTGACGATGATTGCTAAATGGAGCGGGTCCCTAACCAACCGGCAAGACAGGCGAAGCCCGGCTAGTGATTTTTAAAACATGTGAAAAAACTAAGTGTTTCCCACCATATTGTAAATACTATACAATTTTTTTTAATTACTTGTAGTTCTTATGTTTGAGTTTTAATGTGATTTTTATTAATAAATAATTTGTGTTACCTTTCGATCATAGTGGGACGTGTAAAACTTTAAAATAAGTAATTTTTATTTAGTAAATAAAAAAGCATTTTGCATCAGCATCTCCGACATTAACTTTTTATAATATACACATGGCATAAAGAAACTGATATATTTTCCCATGAAATAAAAATGTTCTACAAAAATGTGTATTTACCAAACCAAAAGGCTTTATACATGATATTGATTTTAAGAGCACCAATGTATTACTGATTGAATAAAGATTGTTTTGTCTTATATCCGAATGATGTATTTGGAACCAAAAAACGAAGTTGTGACAACAAAATATGTACCATATTTTTATTATTGCTACAGACTGAACTGAATGTTAAATGGAAATGTGTTGCAAAAATGAAATGTTTTATTATATTTTAAACATGATTATCTGAATCGCAAACTAATCAAGAATCAATTTCTCTTAAATGAAAAAAAAATTATTTCATCAAAATACAGAGTGCTTCTAAATTCATTAAATGGTATTTTCTACTTTCTAAGACATTAGATTTTTCTATATGACATTTCGCATTTATTTTTACTTTAATGCAGCAAAATGAGAACTCATTTTGCAAATATTAATATGAAAGCAATTTAAGACGGTACCTTATTTTAAAATGCATGGTTGCTTTTTGTAGTGCATGATTACTTTTGCTTAAAGATCGTGACACAATATTAAATCCTTTTTGAAGCACTTCTACTTCTGAAGGCAATTTTTTTCAGTATATAAGCTATTTGAGAATTTTTATCATTCGTACATTCGGAATGCATTATGCATATTGCCTCATTCTGGTATAGAAAATAAAGACCCTAAATACTTTACACTATGCCGTGTATCACATTATAAATTAAATAAACAGATCATCAAATACGTATGTAATATTTTTCTCCGTCTATTGTTTGAGTTTGATGAGTGTCATTAGATTTATTTTCGAGCGGATTAATTGTGGTGGCATTTATGAAAGTTGAGCATTTAATTAAGTGATAATAATAAATCATATATTTATGTATGCTAAATGTAGTATAGAGTATTTCATTTTTTTTTGTATTTGATTGACGGCAGATTTCAATTTTATTATAATTCCTTTTCATTTTGATTGACTGACTCAAGCTAAAGCTTTTCTTAAAGGTTTAAGTCTTGTTTAATTTTTAAAAAATTATTTACTTTTTTATATTTTTAAGTTTTTATGTACTTTATTTTTTATCTTTTATATATAAATTTTAAAACCTCGGGGAATAAATTGAAACCGCCAAAGACCTTCACAAAACTAGAAGAGAAAGTTCCGAAAATGTCCCAACGCAATTTTTCCAATTGCATGCAACAGAAGAAGATATTTTTACACTTTTTAAGGAAAAGAGCATGAAATTCTTACTCATGAGAAACCCTTCCCCTTCGACAACCGGTCCCTGGAGTGGGGTCAACAATCCTCTAAATAGTTTCGCCCAATTGGATTAAATGTGTTTAAAATTTAGGGATGCCTTTGAATGGGGCGAGAATAAGACTATAAATGGATTGATGAAGGAAACAAAATGACAATTACAAGATAAAAAGAACATTTCTATATCACGTTTTTCTGTTAAATCATATAAACTTGGCAATTCTCTCTGAATTGCCCAAACCGTCACTTAATTATACTTTTTCACTTTCTTTTATTTAATTTTAATCACTTTTTAGTCATTTCCACTATTCAGAGACTTTATAAACTTTATTTTTTATATTTTTTTTAAAAATTTTTCACACAACAGTTTTTTAAACAAAATAAATCCACATGTATTCAAAGTCGTCAAACGCCGTTACGCAAAAGTGTAAGCATAGGATTCGATCGAAGCGCCACTTTGCGGATGTTTTCGGCTGAAAGTATTAAAAGAATGCATTGTCATCGTGTTCTGAGCTATTCTAAAAGATTCAAATATCTAGCTAGTCGGGAAGTTAGTTAAAAATCGATTGCAAGATTTGTACTGGACAAACACACAGACACACAAACACACAAACAAACAAACAAACACACAAACAAGAAAGCGAGTTAATAAAACCATGGTAAACAGAGGTTTTTTTTCTCCGACTTCTTGTTCAACTAACATCGACTAACATCTAATTAAGTCTGAAAAAGAAATGGCCAGAGAGAGAAGCTTCGAAGTTCAAATTGTTCCACGTTCGGTACCCGATGATGGCTAAGACACTGTAGGGATGCGACATCGATGTCGATGTTTTCAAAACATCGATTTATTGAAGCCGATGTTTCTTTAACATCGATGTTTTGTGCTCGATGTTTTACGTTGTCTCGATGTTTTTTTTAAATGAAAAAGTACCGTAATAAAAAATTTTTACCACGTAGCATAATTTTCACACTCAGTAAATGTAAGTCTTAATTCTGAAAAGGACGAATACAAAAGGGGGAACGATTCCTTAGCAAACAGACAAATGGCAATTAACAACCAATGAACCAATCAGAGCGCTTGGAATGTTCCTGACACTCCAGAACCTTCCATGGGGTTTTATTTTACAAATAGTATATACACGAGTGCATCCATGTAAGTTTTTGTTTCGTTCTGATTTTATATAAGTTGACGTTAATATTATTAGTAAGATGACTCCCAAAAGTACCGTTTGGATATATTTTTACAAAACCTCTGACAAATTGGCAAAATGCAATATTTGCCTTAAGTCCCTTAAAACTTCTGGCAATACCACGAATTTATCTGGACATTTGAAGGCAAAACATGGCGGTATTTACAACGAGAATTTTGAGTCGTCAATGTAGCCCAAAGTAACCAAGTTTTTGTCCTTTATGTCTGCCCAATCAGAGAGTACAATTAAATCACCCCTCCCCCCACGACTAACGGAAATAACATTAATGTTAGAGATTACTAAACCAGTTTTAAAAATGGATGTTCTAAAACATCCATGTTTAAAAACATCGATGGTTTTTGGGCGATGTTTTATTAGCATCGATGTTTTAATATTGAATATATATGTTTCAAAACATCGATGTTTTGTTATCGATGTCGCATCACTAAGACACTGATAGACGCATCGATGCAATTCATAATCAAATACACTGTGGCGTCACTGTAAGTAGGTAAGGCGATTCTCTCTGAGGCGTTGATAAAAATTACTACCATGGGATCCATAACAAAGAAAGACAGAGTTCTAATTAACAAACAAAGGCCAAATTTTTAAAACAAAAACTTAACAATTTATTAACAAAAATAATTAACATTTAAAACGGTGCAACATATTCAATTTAAAAATTACGTGCAGATTCCCGACGTACGGAGCCTAAACACACATCCGCACCGGCCGCGTTCTCTAGCGTCTCTCCCCAATGTCTGGATTTTCAGAAGGGGTGGAGGAGCCGGCAGATTATCGGCTGAAATTCTTCTTAGACGCCGAACTTTATTACATTGAAGAAACGTTAAGATGATAGCTTTAGTGGCTGCATCTGTGAGGAAAACGGTTTCTAATCCCCCCACGTGTTCCGAACTGGTGGAACCGAACAACACATTCCTTGAAAATCACGCAGCTGTGTTTCAAGCTCTTGTGGGGTCTCGGGAAAAAATAAGACCATATTTCCAGTACGCTACAACACAGAAAAGCTTTAACGTAGGATTACGTTCCTCCATAACGGTGCTCCGGAAAGCAAAATTCATGACGCTACAACCGTCGTCGCGAGTTATAAATCAAGAGTGTCAGAGTAGACATATGTAATTTATTTTTCTTACCGTCGACCTATTCTGCATATGGTTATCACTCATCCTTCTCTTTGTATGTAGGAATTTAATGTAAAAAAAGAAATAAACAATAATAAGTAATCCTACGTAAAAAAAAACGTTTTTTTTTTAGAATTTTCCATGGCATAGTGTAAATATTTTTTCCTCTATTTTTTTGTTGTCTGTCGATCAGTAATATTTTTTGGTCATTTCTATTCATGTTGTAGTAAAGAAAATTACATAAATTTTTGTTATATTTAAAAAAAGAAAATACGAGGGATATATAGATACGTATTGTTGGTTCGAGTGAATAGTGCCTTGATATAAATTTGTAAAGGGATGTTGAATTAAGCACATGTTTATAGTGTAGAGTGAATCATGTTACTAAATTTTTTATTTACAAGAAATGAATAAAATATCGGTTTTGTCCCTCATCTACAATTAATCGTGTCTGTCATATATTTGAGTCATCATTTGTGAATTTCTGTACGCAATAGGATCTAGGTTATATGTTTCAATCTTAGGAAATTAACACAACGCAAACCACTATACGACTAGATGAAAAAAAAATGTAACTTAGTGAATTTAGAACTGTTCGAAATTAATAGAAAATAAGTTAATAAATGTACAATTTATCTTTACTTTCCCCTTTAAGTACAACAATTATATTAAATTATTTTGTTTTAAAAAATTATTTGTGGTATGTTATTTTAGTAAATTTTCGGTTTTGAAAATGATAATTTTTAATTTTTCTACTTTAAACGAAATAAAACGTATAAAAGGAAAAAGAAAACAAAAATATCTGATCAATTAAGGTGCAAAAAGAAAATGAAAATATCTGCTCAATTAAAGTATCTGCCTACGTTCGAAGCACTTTTTATCAAAAATATACAGTTCTGATTTAATGCATATAGTTTTAGTTCAAATGTGATATAAAATCATGAAACTAAATTTAATTTTGTTAAAGACTTTCGTAACATTTTGAAATATTGGGATTTTTTTATAAATGTTTAGTACAATTTTGTGCTTACTCCAGATACCCTACGCTTCATTCAACTAAAGGCATTTTGTTTTTCTTTATCCTATAATCTACTGTGACACTTACTTGTGTTCTGAAGTAAGAGTTTTACAATGTTTCCAAAAATCACTGAAATATACAGAAAAAATAAAAAAACACTGATTTTTTTTTTTTAAAATATTTTTATAAGAGCAGGTACCTGTAGAATGCTTAAATTAATACATATAGCTTAGTATTTTCTTCAAATCATAGTCAGTAATATGTGAAACGCTGTTGGAAAATTTTGTTAAAATATATCAAAAACTTTTGAAATTGTTAGCTTTCTCGCTTACAAAAGTAACTAAAAATTTAGTTTTCCAGAAAATGCATTTAAAGATGCTCCTTCCAGTCTTTATATATCGTTTTCGATTTATTAAATTGGTCATAAATTATAATCCAATGATATTACGAATAAAAGTAACGCAGTTTTAGAATCGTAAAACATTGGCCAGATACCGAAAAGCATTTTTTTTCATATGTCTAAGGATTTCAGAATTTTAAATGTTAATGTATGAAATTTATGCCGAAAAAATAACTTTTTGTCCTCATCACTCTCTTCTACTTATCGAGAATTTATTAACGGAGTCCACATAATTAAGTAGACAAATTGAGACCGGGAATTTTTCAACCTATTGACACTGGCAATTTACAATAATCAACAGGGCAGTTCGTTGCAATGTTCATGTATCATAAAGCTTCTAACTTCCCCTAAACTAGTTTAGTTATTGCTGTGTCTTGGCTACAAAATTGAGTTTCATTTCACCATACACAGTAGTTTACTTTGAACCAAAATCTTACAAACTATGCACGCTTTGGGCCTAAATATTTGTAAGGTACGTTGAACTGAGAACTTGATCTAACATTATTAATAAGGCCAAACATTCACATTTCCTGGGGTCAAACTGAACTTTAACTTCAAAGAAAGAATCACAAGTTTCAAATTGTCTAGTGTTTTATCATAGCTAATGTAGCGATCGTCCATGCGATTTAATATCAGTTCAATATTAGGATCGCGAAATTAAACCTTGAGCAAATATTCCGGAAAAAAGGAAACAACAGCGTTTCCAATAAAAATTAATGAAAATATATATAGGGTTAGCAAGAAATACGCTTCCAGTTTCACAGGGCTCTAGAATACGTGTAATACGTGTAATACGTAATTCAAATGAGATAAAATTTGAACTACTGATATTTCAAATGATGCGCTTGATATTTATTTTAAAAAAGAACAAAATTCCACCGATAGATGGTGCTGTAATACACATAAAAACATTTAATATGATTTATAAACGTTAAAAATAATAAAAAAGTAGCATTAAAACTTCTCAACATGTCTTCCTTCATTTTCAACAATGAGCTCTAATCGCAGAATCATATTTTCCACAGATGAATGTAGTGAGTCTGCCGGAATGTCCAGAACATGGCGCCGAATGCTCTCTTTCAAATCTGGCACAAATGCTGGCCTTTTACGGTAGATATTGTCTTTCAGGAAACCCCACAACCACAAGGTGCAGGGGGTGATATCCGCTGAACGAGGAGACAATGCTGTAGGGAAATGACGGCTGATAACTCGTGCATCTGTCAAATGCTGTCTTAGCAATTGCTTTACACGATGATCAATGTGAGGAGGTGCGCCATCTTGCATGACAAGGATGTCCTGAAGGCATCCACGCTGTCGATGTTATGGGATTACAAAATCCCTCAGCATATCTCGGTAACGTTGTCCTGTGATTGAACAGGTTTGAGTTCCATTTGCAGTTATCTCTTCAAAAAAATATGGTCCAGTCATAAAAGTAGACGTAATACCACTCCATGCTGTTCCTTTTCAAGGATGCAATGGTACAGTGCCACCTATCTGTGGAATTTTGTACGTTTAAATAAATAAATGTGAAGCGCATCATTTGAGTTATCTGTAGTTCACATTTTATCTCATTTGGACCAATAGAAAGCATTCTAGAGCCCTCTGAAGTGGGAAACTTATTTGTTGATAATCCTGTATGTTTAGCTGTCGCCTTGTGTCGTTGCTGTAAAACAGATAGTTTCTGGTACTCTAGACGCTAAAAGAAGATTTGGGTAATTTGTATAAGAATATATTTTAAATAATATGGAAATGGCGATATGACATTTCCACATATAGTCGAGATAGTATCCTATTACTGAATGGTAAATCATGAATTTTTTTTAGAAAATTAGTGTTATCGTCGTATACAGTAAAACAAAGTTGTAAAAGGCATAAAGTCAGAAGTAATCTGTTATGCATATTCTACACGCTCAACATTGAAGAGGAATTAGGCCAGAAAACATATTATTTATTTGTATAAATTAACATAATCGAATTCTATTTTAAGAACAATATTGTATTGAGCATGTAGCGTCAAGTAATGAGATGAATTGGTTCTGGAGCTGAATACTCAACATTTAATTGGGGCCGTTACAAGAAAAAATGTTATTTAGTTACTTTTACACATTAAAAATTTTTTTTATAAAATGTGATTTTACATGTAGATAATTTTGCCAATTAAAAATACCTGAACAATATAAAAATTTCTTAAAAAATATTTGAAAATCTAAAGTTAAAGTAAGTTTAATTTTTGATATTTTCCCTGAACAAACAGTTCATTCATTGTTTTGAATCCTTTTTTTTCCAATTATTTTTAACCATGGTTTGAATAATTTTTGAACAAACAGCTAGCTGTTCTCCAATTTGAAAATTTTCTTCAATTTCTTATCAATTTTTTAATCATTTTTTTAATCATTTTTAACAAACAATTCTCTGTAAATACATCATTTTAAATACTTTCGTTTTCTTTTCTTTATCATTATTTTTCACTTTTATTCATACTAAACGTTCAACAGAAACTGTCGTTGAGAATTGTTAATAAATAAAATTAGTTAAAAATGGAAAATTGTCATTTTTTTAGGGTAATTTCTTTTGCTAAAGAGAATATATTTTCAAGGAATATATTTACACTTAATCAAATATTCTCAAATATATTCTTTGAAAACCCAACAAAGGGTAGCTTTATAAAATTTCACAGAAATTATTTCAAAGGTATTTCATATATAATCCTTCAAAAGTACGAAACGAGAGGAATTCGATTCTGAAAAACATTGGCTTAGAGTGAATATGCACATTTGAGTATGCATGGATGACAAGACATCAAAGATGATGTAACTTGAATACAGCCACCGTAAACAGAGTGGCTTCGTGCCATTAGATTCTGGAAACTCCATAGAATGTTTTTCGAAACAAAATATTTCATTTATTTGATATTTTGGGGGAATTTCGGGTTCCCAAAACTCCTTTGTAATCTATGCAGTGGCCATATGAAATAAAATTATTTCCCAAAGGTGAAATGGCCGAATAGTTATTAGTAGTTATTTAAATATGTAGTTTATATTCTAAAGTGTCCTAATTGCTATTTTTTCCATTATGATATCAAAGTTTCTCACGAGTAATTTTTTAATATATCAATGTTCTTTTAAACATAATTTTTAATTGATATTGTTATTAATTCTCAAAGCTTCACAGCTGCAATTTTCTACTACTCAGAGTTTGAAGAACATTTGAAACGGCTTATTGCATCTTCAAATTTGGTTCTGGAGAGCATTTGAGACTAGAAATTTCGTGTGGCGGTGAAAGAAAAAGTGGGGTTGGTGAGTGGTTAGTACATTGCATAAATTGAATTAGAATTCGTTGTGGCCCTAACGATTGAAAACAACTCTGGTTTGAATGAAATCTTGATTTATTGAATTGAAATGAACATATACAATTATACAATATATACACCTCATTGAATATTACACTTTACTTGACCTTATTATAATTCATCTAGTAGAATTCGTTCATTTTCATAAATCAAGAATTGGCATTGATTCATAATCAAATCCTAATACCTTCTTCATCAAAATGAGCGCTAATTTATATTCAAATCAATCACATAAGCTTAATCAATAATTACTATTAATTTCTATCATAGTTATACTACATCCATAACTACCATTAATTTCTATCATATTTATACTACATCCATAATCAACAATTATTATTCATTCATACACAAATCACGTTACTTTATACTATATAAGATCTCGTTTTACGAATTATCGCACATTACCCTTCTAACTTTCGTCATGAAATTAAATTGCTATCGCGTTCTATATACGTTATCACGATACACGTATGAGAAGCAATGATGGTAAGTAGGAAAATGAGAAAAGACGGTATCTTTGCAGACGATTGTTGAATCAATTTTGATTATGGACATAGGGTACAGGGCACAGGATTCTTCATTAATCGTTGAGCTGGACATTTGGTTAATGGACGCACTGCTTTCTTATCCTCTGTTCGTCGTGTCTCTCATACTAGGCACAGGTCTCCTTTGGTCGTCGGTCGTTCTCGTCTCTGGAAATGGGTGCACAGCTCTTCTTCGGGCTCTATTGGCATTGGAGACGGGATGCACTATCATCGGCTCTATCATAGGGCGCTTTATATTAAACACAGGATATCAGTATCACTTCAGATTAATCATCGTTAAACAACCATCATACTACGTAGGGGCTATTTTCCTTACTGCTTCATCTTCTCTCTTACATTTTTCAACTACTAGCTTGCTAGCTCACTTGATACCATTTATTTATCTGGCTAACCTTCTTCTCTGTCTCTTCCTTTTTTCATATCCTTTTCTCTTATTATTTCTGGTCACACCTTTTCCAATCTCATTGGTCATATTATCCTCATCTCTTCTCATCTATTAGTTTGTGGTTGCCTATTCTCTATCCTTTTTCTTCAATGCGCACCATGGGCTGGACTTATAAAAATTTCCCTCTTCCTTGACTTAAATATACTTCCTTAAATATACACAAGCGCATTATGAAATTAATTCTTTAAAACAGTTTTTACTTAAAAAGGAGAATTTGAAAGCTGAGAAAAAGGCTGCCTTAAAAGCGTAGCTTGACATGATCTCCGAACCTGACTTCACATGCTCAGCTCAACACCCACTATGGGTAGTCCCTTTTATAGCTATCATAAATTTATGGCTTTCGCTTCTTTTTCTCATCTATAGTTGCAGACTCATTCTTCAGATTCACCGTTTCCTTTTTATCTTAACTTTTATCTATACTTTTATTTCTTTCTTCGTGCCCAGTCTTCTATCTTTAGTAGTTTTGGTTTATTGTTGGTTTTTCTCCCGTCTACTTCTTTTATTGCTAGTCTTTTACGAATAAAGGTGATAATTTGCGGTAACTCTTAGGAATGGGAAGAGGCTTTTTCTCTTTGATTAAGTAAGTGAAGAACAATTATACTACCCAGGATTTGTTCATCAGAGAAAAAAAAGTGCAGACATTAGCAACCTGCTAACCCTTATGTGATATCCTTTTAAACCATGCAACGCAGTCTCTCACCACCAGAATTTCTAGGGATTCAGTGTAATACAACACCGTCACCACTGTGAGCTTTTTTGGTTCTACTGCATGGCGCCCGCTATCTAATCAATTCTGATTAATAAATCTAATCTTTTAGAATATATAGGCAGCATAGCTATTCTTTCAACCCAGTCTTTTGTGCCTCTCACCATCAAAATCTCTAACGATTTTGTGTAACACACCACCTGTCACCATTGGTGTAACCCTGGGAGCTAGATAACTTCTACTCCATGGAACTCGTTGTCTAATCAATTCAGATCAATGCATGCAATTGGTATGCAGATTTCTTTTAGATTATACAGGTATAATATCTACCATTTCTGCTGTTACCACATATTTCTGTTATGGTTGGTTTTATATGCTGTTTTATATATATATATATATATATATATATATATATATATATATATATATATATATATATATATATATATAAACTATAATTTTTTCTCTTTGGTCTCTTATTCGACTTAACAAGAGATTTGATAGAAACCCTTTACTCTTTTTGGAATAAACCTGTATGAAATATATCTTGCTCTTAAAATCCTCAACAATGAATAAATAAAAACTTCGAAAGAGAGTTCATAAATATATTCTAATACGGCGCATCCATCAATCAAACATTTGTTTTTATCACGTATACCAGCATTAAAATTCTCTGACCGTCTTTCATGTGCGTGATTTAAAGTATAATATTATCAGGCTCTTCCCTTACGGTAATGGGGAAGATGTGACCTCCCCGCTTTTTTCCCATCATAGCTTCACTTCCCCTGTTAAATATTTAGCTAAAAATACTTCACGCCTAAAAACTGCTTGGATGGCAAAATTATAGCCGTCGGTCCTTTTACAAGAGGATTTCATTGCATAAATGGAAAATAAATTCAATAATAATGCATATTTTTTATTATAATTTCTGGAGTTAATATATTTATGCAATGCCAAAATAAAGTATGGAAATTTATGTTGTTAATCCTGCAGTGCTTAAGTCACGCATACGAATACTCGCGGCTTATCTATGAGACCCAAATTTCGTCTACACGTTTTCTGTAGCGAGCGTGTTCATTTTTAATATCTAATCTTGTTTTTTTCGAAAGTAGTATTTCTTTTGCGGAAGAATAATAACACTTGTTGCGTCTTGGCGTTAATAGTGGAAGAATAATTACACTTGTTGCTTCTTGACGTACGCCTCCTGGCGTACATAATTATTTATCTTAATTTTATCTCTTTTATTAGCAGCAAACCCACCACGTGTTTGTCAATTTGTAGCAGTATGGTCTGCATTATTCAGTTTGCAATATATGCCATGGGTAAAAACCTTTTGTCATTTGTGTGAAGAAAGGTACTATACATAAGCACTGCATTCTATGATTTTATAAATTTAAGAGTGGGCCCAAGCTAGCCTAGCGGTAGCGTGTTGGCTTTTGGCGATGAGAATGCTCGGTTTGAGTTCCGATAAGTGTTATTAAATCGGGCCTGGGAACGTTAAATCTGTGCATATATATATATATATGAAACAATTTCGTTCCACCCACATTAATTAAACGCTTATTCGAAGATGACCCGTTATATCGCCCCTCAATCGAAATTCTGATCTAAAGATAACTGAAGTAACCGATTAGATTATCCCATAATAAACGTGTAAAGACTAAATTGCTTCAAAAACAGTGTGACGCAATTCCTGCTAGAAATTTCGAGAGATCGTTCGATGAGTTTCCACGAGTATCATCTCATCTTACGTGCGTGGTCAGATGATCTCAAATAAACAATTAAAAGATTTAGCGCGCCGGCACTTTCTACGGAGGCAGCGTTTTTCCGTGGCTTTTGTCTGTTTGCCTCTGACCCTTAAACATGTCCAGTTACCGCGCTACGTCCCTTTGTGCTGATCCGGCAGGTTCCGAAATAAATTACTGTGAAAATGTGATATTGTACGAAGAAATTCTTATGTGTAGTCCAAGTTAAAAGGTGTAAGCTGTCCAGCGGACGCTCCAAGAATAAAGCATATATTCGAAATGAATGGCTCGTTTTCACTCTACCCGTACTCTTATTGTGTTTGCCTTCCACGGCGACTCCATGACTGTCAGCAGTTCAACGATATTCGATTAACCCGATGACCATCCTTTGCATCGCATCATTACACACACACACACACACACACACACATATATATATATATATATATATATATATATATACTTAAATTCTTTGATCATGCTTGGATCAGATCTTGAATTTTTCTCGGTGAGGAGTTATTCCATTCGACAAATGAGGCAAATTTAAACTACAAAATTACAACATTTAGTAATCCATATATTTCGGTTTCACACTTCGTCAATAGAGAGGCAATTTATAAATCAAAGTAACCATCTTCCAAACTTTTAGGTCAACGCATCACCACCAAACTAATAAATACTTACAGTTGCCAATACATAATATCTAATCATATCTCCAAAACTTTTAGGCCAACAAATCAGCATCAAACAAAAAAATAATAAATCTTTACAGTTGTCAATACAAAATATCTAATATTTACTCTGCAAGTCCTCTTTGAGGTCAGAAAAGATGGGAGAAAACATGGTCCCCCAGATCTCACCCCTGGTTGTTCTCGGTCAAAATTGAGATGGCACCTGGCTCTAGTCGGATTCCGACTACTGATGTGCCATTATAAACCAGAGACACACCCCTCAGTCAACAAGCCTATATGGACCTCGTCTGGCATACTTCCATCGAGGTGTTTGCGTCCGGGACCCAAAATTTTATTTTTTAAAATTAAAATCAATTTGTGATGATTTTTTTCCTCAAATATATGTTTATAAGTGCATTTAGGTACATATGGAGCATTGTCAAATCTTTTGAAATTACAATTTAAAAAAATTTAAAATTTAAACACATATTAGTTTTGATATAACTCATGAACGAATAGCTACATTCAAATAATTCACTTTTATGTAGAGAAAAGCTACGAAATTAATTTGTCTTGAGGATTTGTAAAAATATTACTTACAATTTTTTTAAAATTCATAAAGTAAAAAAAATGAATTTTTTGGGGGTGGTTTTATGATTTATGGACAATATTTTCAAAACTCTTGCTTCAAATTAAAAATCCTGAAAACGAATCCAAAATATTATATCAAAGAATATCTGTATAAAATTTCAGCCATGTAGGATACATAGAATTTGAGATTTATTAATTTGAAGTTGACAAATCTTGAAAAAATACATTCTGAGATAAATAGGTTTAAAGATGAAAGTACTCAACTTTTCAGAAATACTTAACATTTGCTACATTTTACACTATTTTAAGCTGCCATGAAGGATAACTTAATATAACGTAAAGTAACTGTAAAATGGATTGGCTAAGCAACCCAAATTTAATTATTTAGCATATCTGCTTAGCACACAGAGTGATTTATTTATGAGGACATTCTTCAACATGTAGGTATAAATTTGCTAAAATGACCCAGATATGTAAATCATTTTTTCTTTTTAGGCGTTCTGTTAAGCACAAAGTTTTAATTTCGCAAAACGCACACTTCTCTATTTAATTTGTTTGCAGCTGCTGACTTCTGGGTTGATTTTCGGCACCTTCTTTTATCTTTTCGATGCATTTATATAAACGTTATAGCAGATGGTGACTCTCCTGTATTTTTCGGGATATTTTGGACATAAGCAGATGCATCTACTTTGAAGTCTAAAACTGCTATGAGCCATCAAAACTCACAGCAATGGCAATAAAATCAGTACCATGAAATGCAGTTTTGATTAACATGTGCAATTTTAACTGTTTGTCGAGTTTCATTCAGAGAGTCTTTCACTGTGACTTTTGTTGCAAGTACAACATACTTCAAATATCTTCTGAATGTTGTTGAGTCTATTACACTTAAATTCATAAAGGAAGAAAACAGCTCGATTCCTGCATGACATTTCCCTAAAGCAGTAATTACCTGCGCAGCACTTATGTTGACAGTATAAAGGGATTTCATATCACATGAGAGACGTTGAGATGATGTATTGTAACGGAAATCACAGTTATCACAATAAATGTTTCGTGAGATAGGCCATATTTTTTCAACAAACTTAAATTAAAACATGAATTTTCGCTTGAAACACATCAAGGTTTACTAAAAAGTTGTTGAAGCACATCAAAGTTCACAGTAAGATTACACGAAGATGATGAAACATCATCACACTGGAAATGATTAATTTCACGTACAGATGCACTTATAATCTTCTGCAGCTTTTTTTAAAGGATTAAAATAATTTTTATTTTCAGCAGAAGCAGCAGATAATATTTTCTTCTTTTGATTTTCATGAAACTTGATTTCGCTGTAGTTCACTTTATCTTACGAACCATTTTTCGTTGAAATTCAAATATTTTCAAACTATTGCTTAAAATAATGTGGATATGCACCGTACCTACTGATAAATAAGCATCAAATCTCGTCGTCTCACTTTAAACACTACACGAAATAAGAAAGATTATATTAAACTAGAGAACCAAATCTTTTGTTTACATTCGTTGAGCTTGTCAAGGACATTTAACTTCTGGTAGAGGGATTAGCGTACACTAACAGTATGCCATAAAAAATTTAATATCTGTTGATGTAATTATCATAGAAACATGCGGTTTGTTTTATTTGATTTAATATTTTTTTATGATTAAAAAAATGTGATTGCTTTCGAGATTTATGTCTCTGGGACTCCTATAAGCAAGAACAACATAAATTCAAGGTACAGTTCCCTTCCCCCAAAACAACATAACTAAATTTATATTTTTCATTTCATTACACATTCTTTTTTATTTATTTATTAATCTTTTATTTCTTACATTATGTTGTTACGCCTGAGACACCACAAGCTAAAATACAGAACATTAAAAAAAGAAGAACTAGTGTACAATGATACAAATACTATTTTAGACAGTACAACCCAACCGACATTCAGCATAATACCAAACCTGAAACTACATACACTATTTCAAACCACCATTTATTATTATGTTTAAGGGAGGTCGTCTTTTTAACATGTACGCTTTAATCAAGAAACATTACTTCCATAATGATCCATTACTTTTCAGGCTAAATTGTCCTGAAATAGAAGCATGCGGTTTGTTTTATTTGATTTAATATTTTTTTATGATTAAAAAAAGGTGATTTCTTTCGAAATTTATGTCTCTGGGAGTCCTATAAGCAAGAACAACATAACTAAATTTATATTTTTCATTTTATTACACATTCTTTTTTATTTATTTATTAATCTTTTATTTTTTTAGATTATGTTGTTACGCCTGCGACACCACAAGCTAAAATACAGAACATTAAAAAAAGAAGAACTAGTGTACAATGATACAAATACTATTTTAGACAGTACAACCCAACCGACATCCAGCATAATACCAAACCTGAAACTACATACACTATTTCATACCACCATTTATTATTATGTTTAAGGGAGGTCGTCTTTTTAACATGTACGCTTTAATCAAGAAATATTGCTTCCATAAAGATCCATTACTTTTCAGGCTAAATTGTCCAGAATTGCTGAGATGAAATGGCCAGACCTCTATTGTATCTTAATACTGATACCCCATTAATTCTAAAATTTGTATATTGTAATAATTGAACATCCAATTGACGCTTATACAGTTACCTGTACAATATGTGTGTAAAATCAAAGTTTGATAGATACATTCGATTACTGAATTATATTAATCAGAATTTTTGTTACATTTCATGTTATATTAAAATATCTTTCATAAGCATAAAGTCCCAATGATGAATCCACGGCGAGAGAAAAAGATTATTTTTTAGTCGGCAGATGGCAGCATCAGTATTTTTAATTGCAAACGACTTTATCTAACTTTCATTCAAAAGATATTACAGAATACGAGAAATATGAAAGCGATCAAGCAGGTAACATTTATGTTTTTATCAATATTAAAAATTACTTTTCATTAGGGCCCCCTCCGTAAATCTGACAATGTTTTTTACTTTGTTTTTGTTTTAAGGTGATCCGGAAAACAAATCCCCCCCCCAAAAAAAAAAGCAAATTATTTAAATTCCTTGTAAAATTACTGTAGAGAATCCCAAACCTCTAACCTTCTGGTAAAATTAGTGTAGTGATTTTAGAATTAAATAATATAATCCGTGCAGCTTCTAAGGGGAATTCATTGATTATTTCGATATATTTATGCTGCACCTTATATCTGTTCTCTGACTTAACCTATACTCTATTTGTATTAATTGTATAATAGATTTTTTCATGATTTACCATTTCATAAACGATATCAATATAATTCCTTATAAGGTATTTACGAAACTTTTAAACAACGTTCTTTGATCCGAGTTTCCATATTGTAGCGTACTAGAAATATAGTCTTATTTTTTCCCGAGACCCCACAAGAGCTTGGAACACAGCTGCGTATTTTTCAAGGAATGTGTTGCTCGGTTCCACCAGTTCGGAACACGTGGGTGATTAAAAAACGTTTCTTTCCACAGAGGCAGCCAGTAAAGCTGTCATCTTAACGTTTCTGCAATGTAATAAAGTTCGGCGTCTAAGAAGAGCTGTCAGCCGATAATCTGCCGGCCCCTCCACCCCGTCTGAAAATCCAGACATTGGGGAGAGACGCTAGAGAACGCGGCCTGTGCGGATGTGTGTTTTAGGCTCCGTACGTTGTGAATCTGCACGGGATATGAATTGAAGATGTTGCACTGTTTAAATTTTAAATTTTTGTTAATAAATTGTTGAGCTTTTGTTTTAAAAAATAGGCCTTCGTTTGTTAATTAGAACTCTTTATTTTTTTGTTATGGATCCCATGGAACTAATTTTTAGCAACGCCTCAGAGAGAATCGCCTTACCTACTTGTCGTGAAGCTACAATATAGAGTAAAAATTGCGAAAATGAATTCACTGAATCAAAAGTTACTCTGCAAAATAAGATTTTTTTGTCGTTCCAAGATTTAATATTTTATAAAAAAAATTGCTTAGAAATCCTGATAGCGGATCTTTTAAACCCCTTCTTATATATATAAAAGTTTGAAAAAAAACGTAAAATAAAGCTGTGAGTTTGGTTGTAGTATAAAAAAATAAATAAATTCTTATAATTTTAATTTATCTGCCTACTTTGAAATGGCAGTTTTGGGGAAAAATTTCAAATTTTTTATTGCTCTATTTCAAAGGCCAATCATTTAGGATATTAAAACAGCTTTACTTTTATTCCTTCGATCATTGGATGTGAATTTAAGGCCAACTGCACCGAATAATAAAAAGGGTTGGCTGGAATTTCAGTCCGGAAAGGACAAGGCTCGCCAAACACTCGTGAATAGAATTATCCTTTAAGTCATTGACAAAGGAATACAAAAAATAAATTAGACTTTCCTTTTGGAAATTATAGTTGTAATTAAAAAAATATATTGTTGTAAATCGCTGTATGTATTTATATACATTCGTAAATATTCTTTATTTCTCCCTAGATTAAGGTAATTTGCATTAAACAGTGCTTATTTACTATTCATTGAGCGTTACACCTCAGTATGTGACTCTTTGGCGAAATCTTCTAGAAGTTTTGAGATCTTGGAACAAATTTCGTGACATTTGGCTACTTTTCTCATCGAATAAGATTTCTCCAAGTTGGCGTGGTTACCGAGTTCTGGAATTTCTAGAACAATCGAGAATGTCGTCAAGGGTATATAAGCTTGCCAAACTCGGTTCCGAAAACTTTTATTCATTCACGTCTTAGTTGAAGCTCGGTTACTCTATGGAAACTACAGGCCTGTTATTTTGGCTGTGTGCGATTTGTCAAATAGGAAATCTACTAGGTGAACTAGGCTGAAGTCCTAAGTTACTTTGTGTAATATTATTGCCTTGTTTAAGAATACATAGAAAATAAACTGGCATCGCTGTTAACTGGAACTGTCATTCACAAATATAATAGAACAAAATGCTACACTATTATTCAGCATGCACGAAAAAAAAATCGCGATTTCACACGCATAAATGATTTATTTCATTATGATTGACCAAGAGCTCATTTCCTCTGAATTCTCCAACATTTGTGAAGCCGTAGAGAAAAATGCTTTCTGTATAAATGTGATTCAACTTCAGGGAATGCAACCAAAATACAATAAAAGCAAACTGCATTCCATTTGATTGAAGTCCCGTAACAAAAATCACCCCTTCAATGACAGTGCCATATCCATAATACGACTATTAAACTAAATGGGTTTTTTTCCCTTCTCATAGACTCCTTCATGCACTTTATTTTAAACTATCAACAATTTATATATCTTATGAAAATATTTTTTATGCCCTCTGAAACATATATAACTTCGATATCATTTTTACAATATCTGAATTTTAGGTAATAAAACAAACTCGGATTAAAAGGCGTATGAATCTTACTTTACATGGAGTATCAATTTATAAGAACGTATTTGCTTGCTAGATACTTTAGAGTGTAAAATATCGATTAATAACATATATTACAGTTACATCAGATGCCACCCACATCGTATAGTGGTTAGCGTTCTGAGCTGGCACGGAGTGGGCATTTTTTTAAATCCCGAATAAGGCCTGGTCGTTTTCGTGCACCAAACGAAAACCTTTTAAGTATTGCTCCATCACCCTCATATGGAGCAACACTTAATAGGCAATCCCAGATTAAAATACCCAACAAAACTTCGTGGATCTACATGGATCAATGTCAGAAGAAGACGTACCGACGGTTAGAACAAATGCCTACCGGATTGAAAAAAAAGGAAGTTACATAGAAAAAAAACTGAATAAATTTATAGCTAGAGCATAGCAAAGATGCTCCATAGCAACATTAAAAACTACATAACTTGCATGAAATATCTGGTGATAAATAAACTTGTATTTAAAGATGGAATGTTATATTTAATCCCACTACTAAACTTAGATATTCAATTAACGATTCCATACCTCATTTCTGTAAGGGGGGTGCTTATATCATAACCTTTGGAGTAACAATTTATTATCTGCAGAATTTAAATGCACTCTAAATACTCGAATAAAGGTAAATTCAAGCACACGAATTAATACACACACACACACACACACACACACATATATATATATATATATATATATATATATATATATATATATGTGTGTGTGTATGTATATATATATGAAACGATAACTTTTTATAACCATTAAAGGAAACGCCTATTCAAAATTATTTTATATTATCGCATTATGATACGTCCTCTGAACGTGAATTCAACCTTGAAATAACCAAAATAAACTATTAGATTTCCCCCTAAAGCCACGCTCCTACACCGTTACATAATGAAGATTGTTCCACAGACTTTGAGCGATGGTCACTAGGGATGCGACATCGATGTCGATGTTTTCAAAACATCGATGTTTTAAACATCGATTTATTGAAGCTGATGTTTTTTTAACATCGATGTTTTGTACTCGATGTTTTACGTTGTCTCGATGTTTTTTTTAAATGAAAAAGTACCATAATAAAAAAAATTTACCACGTAGCATAATTTTCACACTCAGTAAACGTAAGTCTGAATTCTGAAAAGGACGAATACAAAAGGGGGAACGATTCCTTAGCAAACAGACAAATGGCAGTCAACAACCAATGAACTAATCAGAGCGCTTGGAATGTGCCTGACACTCCAGAACCTTTTATGGGGTTTTATTTTACAAATAGTATATAGACGAGAGCAGCCATTTAAGTTTTTGATTTGTTCTGGTTTTATATAAGTTGACGTTAATATTATTAGTAAGATGCCTCCCAAAAGTACCGTTTGGAAATATTTTTGCAAAACCTCTGACAAATTGGCAAAATGCAATATTTGCCTAAGTCCCTCAAAACTTCTGGCAATACCACGAATTTATCTGGACATTTGAAGGCAAAACATGGCGATATTTACAACGAGAATTTTGAGTCGTCATTGTAGCCCAAGGCAAAAGAAACCAAATTTTTGTCATTTGTGTCAGCCCAATCAGAGAGTAAAATTAAATCACCCCCCACGACTAACCGAAGTAACATTAATGTTAGAGATTACTAAACCAGTTTTAAAAAATGGACGTTCTAAAACATCGATGTTTAAAAACATCGATGTTTTTTGGGCTATGTTTTATTAACATCGATGATTTAATATCGAATATCGATGTTTCAAAACATCGATGTTTTGTTATCGATGTCGCATCCCTAACGGTCATCCCCAATGACGTTGAGGTCAGGTGTCGTGAACTGCATAATAAGGAGTTCAGTTTCATTTGCACTCGGACGAGAAAGTTACTCTCTTTTTGGCTCTTTGTGTTGTCGCACTGACAGTGGAAAGACGCTGTTTTCGCGCTGCGATTATATATTTTCTGCTTGCTGTTCCTACAGGCCCAGGGCGAGAATTATCATGTTAAAATTCTAAGATATTTAACTGTGAGTGTATCAAAGTGCACCTGAACCACTGGAACATATTTTAATAAAAAATGTTTGATGAACGCTTCGGGATGTCTGGTGAATCTCCATTACCTTTCTACCCGTCAACCCAGCCACGACTTGAGCCAGATCCGAAATACTATGAAGTTACAAGCCTTTTGCGCTTCGTCACGATCCGTTAACATTACAGATACAAAAATACAGTAACTTTCTTGACCGAATGCGAGTGAAACTGAACTCCTGATTGGGCAGTTCACGACACCTGACCTCAACGTCATATGGGGGTGACCGTCGTCCTAATTCTGTAGAACATTCTTCGTTATGCAACGGTGTTGGCGCCTGGCTTTAAGGGGAAATCTAATAGTTTACTTATTATTATCTGGGTTATTCCCAGGTTGAATTCTGGTTGAGGGGAGTTATCATAATGAGATAATATAAAATAATTTTGAATAGGCGTGTCCCTTTAATGGTTATAAAAAGATAAATTTCATATATATATATATATATATATATATATATATATGTGTGTGTGTGTGTGTGTGTGTGTGTATGTGTGTGTGTGTATTCACTAGATATTATATTTAAATCAATTTTCTAATAACTCACTAACCAATGACGCAACAGTCCATTGTGGACCAAGCTCTGTGGTGCCCATCTCCGCTTTCTTGACCGTGGGATTGGAGTGCTTGGGTTGCCTTAAAACATATGTCTCTGGCAGGTGGTCATCCTGCCACGGGACCCCAAAGTTAGTTCCCAAGCATACTTTGTCCTAATTTTATCGACTCACTCAAGGGATGACAGGCTGAGATGATCGTGCGCAGTGGCAGAGTCGAACCATGCATCTGTGGAGGGCCGGCTTGAAGCTTTTAACAATTTTTAATAAATAAATACATAATAAAGGTTTTAACACATGCTATTCAAATTATTCAATGCTCATAAAATCATAAATGTTTAGAGGATTAAATACTTCTAGCCTCACCGACAGTTTAAAATGCAATGCACCAATGACTCATGCTTTAAGTCTTCATTTAACCACCCTCGTTCGCTAAGTAGGATGAGATTTATTTATTTCCGTTCAGTACGGGAATTAAATTCCCTGTGCTGGATATGAAATTTTCCCTTCATCTTCTGCTTTTAATTTAGTGTAATGCAAACTTCCATTTATTAGATTTATGGACAGCAGTAATGAGATATCGCTATCATGAAAACGATGATTGCGGTTAATAACACATCCATAAATATTGAAAGCAGTACAAATAAGGAAAATGCACGGTAAATTTAAAGATAAATAAGTTATTTCATAATTTTAATTTACTTTAGTTAAGTAAAATTTGTCAGGACGAAGTATTTTTCGTAATACAAAGTGATGGACTTAAAATAAATTCCGTGGATTATGATTGAAACATAGATTTAAACTGCAATAAAGATTTAAATACCTCATGTCAGAAGACGAATTCTTTTTAAATTATTTAGTGATGGACTTAAAATAAATCAAGTGAAATATAATTTAAACGTAAATTTAATCTGCAATGAAAGTTAAAATATCTCTTGCCAAATTTCCCTATATATATATATATATATATATATATATATATATATATATATATATATATATATATATATATATATATATATATATATATATATATATATATATATACATATATATATATATGAAATAAATTTCAAATCTTTTATTATTAAAACGCCAATCTAAATTATTTTACCCTTTGGCAATAAAGCATTACCCCTCAAATGCAACCCGAAATAATCTATTAGTTTTCCCCTAAGGCCACGCTCGGAAAGAGTTATATAACCGTTATATAAGGTTGAAGAACTTTCCAGTGATCACACCATAATACGCGCTAGGGTCACGTGTCCGTTTCTAGCCATTTAGAAGTTTCATAGACCCGTACTCGGGAAGGAATTGCGCGCTTTCTGTGGTATTTTGTCTGTTTGCTCACGGCCAGAAAACATGTAGTTTCGCTCCTGTCATATTTGTACGGGCGTGGCCGCGTCCCCGTCCCGTCCGCCGCGCGATGTGTTTTGTGTGCCTAGGTGTAAGGCACGACCAATGTTGTAAGCTGTCAGTGATGGTTCCAAGAATAAAATAAGGTTAAAGACGATGGAAGTGCGTTTTTCACTCTGGACTCCCTACCTCTGTTCCTCGACTGCATTTTATCTTTATGAGTTCTATCCAGCAACCAGCCGCAACAGCTTTGTATTTTCTCTATTCGCCTGCCCTGGTCCGACGACCACTCCGCCATGACTACAAAACTGATGTTCCATCGCCACCGATGCATATTATTATTACAAAGTTGATTTCAACGGCCAAATTATATGGACGACTACACCCCGAGTATACATCACCTATTGTTATCATTACGTATATATATATATATATATATATATATATATATATATATATAACCTATTTAATTCTTATCTTTTCATGTTACTAGTTCCTGGCTGCAAGTAGTTTTTGATCTTATACTGTTTTTTCACTTACAACTTTGTCACATATATATATATATGTATATATATATATATATATATATATATATATATATATATATATATATATATATATATATATATATATATATATATATATATATATATATATATATATATATATATATATATATATGTGGGATAGGATAATCGAGCGGGTACAAAACAAATACGAGCGGGTTAAAACAAATACTTAAACTATTATAAACGGATACTAGGATAACTACACTAACATTTACTGAAAACTTATTTACAGAAAATATTTACAAAAAAGAACGTCGTTAATTAACATTATAGACTAATGAAAAAGCAGTCGTCTGCTGCTAACAGATAAACGCGTCTTCGCTTATCGACGTCCATCTCTCGTCTGCCGGGAACTCTAGTCGGCTGGAGATTCACTCCCCCGCGCACCTCTCCTTCCGATGAGCGGCGCTATGGGTGTTGGCATCACACAGAACACTGACACAGGTGAAATTTAATTAAACGGACTGAGGCAGGCTCCCGAGCCCACAGATCCGCCTCCTGCAGGCACCTGGCCCTCCAGGCGCAGCTGCAAAAATTTGAAAAACTAAACAGCAAGATTGAAAAAGAAAACAAAAATCTAAAAAGAAAAACAAATTAAACGTCTGCAACAGGTTAGCGTTTCGTCTTGGCTCCGTCTTCGTCGTTGTATGGCCCTCACATCAAAGGTGCCAGCGTCTTTTCGTCACTGGAACGTCACACAAAAGAAGAAACTAAAAAAAATAAAAAGTCATTAACAAATAGTGCAAGGTCATAGTGGAATGTCCGTTGTTCCAGTCCAAGTCGTCATCGTAAAGGCATTGTAGACACGGCATCTCTTCTTCTTTTTTTATTTATTTGGGAGCAACACACCACGGTTTTAAAAATTCGGCGCATGTCGTCGTGTAGTTAGGTCCTTCGTGGCTCCCTTCTTTGATCACGTCATAGGTGTTGCCTCCTTTAACCTTGATGATTTTGTAGGGTCCTAAATACGTTGATTTTAGTTCCAGGTGTGGTCCGAATTGAGTTCTCTTTATAGCGACCAAATCGCTAAGTCTATAAGGTTTTGGTTCTTTCCTCCGTAAGTTGTACGTCTTCCGGTTCTCTTCTTGGACTTTAAAAATCTGTCGTTTTGCATGCCTTCTCAACAGCTGTTTCTGTGTGAATGCTTGATCACACTCATCACAACGGAAAGGCTTTTGATCGGTATGAATCAACATATGAGACTCCAAGTGACGTTGAGAAATGGAGGTATAATGGGTTGATTGGGGTTATTAATTATGATACCCAATGATATGATTTACATATGAGGCATTGAAAGGCAAAGTGGTGTAAGTCACATTTTCAACTTTTTTCCTTTGAGGGCAAATATGTAATCTCCATGTTCAATTTATAGTGCAATTGTAAATAGTTATTATTTGCAGTATTGTAATAATTGTTATGCATTATAATTTGTTCAATTTATGGTGGAATTTTTTGTAGTTTTTGCAGTTAAACTCTTATGACTTACACCACTTTGCCTTTCACCGCCTCATATGTAGAATTAAGTATTGCGTTGTGATTTTTGAAGAATGACAGATTATCCGATTGATATAATAACGGATACATTTATTAATACATTATGTTATCACAACTAATCTCTTCATTTACAGTTTCATTCAATATCATTATCACCCTTTTTATTTCTTTTTTTACTTCCTACAATACAATTATCACTAGTAATTTCTTCTCAATTATTATACCTTTACTACAATATTTTCTCATTTAATGGATTTTATAATCCGTTCATCAACTCATAATAACATCATATTTCAACTTTATATCAATTTCTAATAGAAAGATCTATAGTATATACATTCGGAATATGTGGTGTATGAATGAGAAATCGCGATGGCACACGCTTAAAACAAGTGATCAATACGGAGCACAAACGACACATACCTCCATTGATGAATTCTCATGAAGTCAATTTAATGCGCTGGCACTGTCTGGGAATAGGTCTTTCTATTCGCCCTCCTTTGATAAACTCGTTCTGCAGTCCATCAAATGCGACACGCTCCGTAACTTCAGGGTCCGTAACTTCAGCTTGTATCATACGGTAGGTCATACTGCTCAGGCAATTCGATTCTCGGGATGGGGCACACTGCTGCTACTTGATCGGCCGGCTCTATTCTTTCATAGAATCAGGTTAATCTCGATGTTAGTCACTGCCTAGTATTTACGCTTTGGGTACATCGGTGCAAATAAAGCGTCAAGCTATATTAATTTATAATACGCTGGCTAATTTTCAATTCGAGGTTTCTCATTCTAAATTAATTCGTCGGCTCATGCCTTTAACTACGGGCTAGGTGTTCGTCCTTGCTGCTCCTCGGTCGTAATACTTTTTTAGTATCCCCGCATCATCTGATCTGCTCGTTCCTTCGTTTTCTTATTGGTCAGATATATTTTATTCCTATTCTATTTGGCTACTCATTTCTTTCCAGAATCTTCTTTTTCTCCGCCTTCTCGTAGGTGGGGCCACTCGCCTCCCATCATCATTATTCCCACGGTAATATTCCCATCTTCTCGAATACCATCTGTTTCCGATTTTCACCACTTAGCCCACACCATCACTATTCAATGCATTTTCCTCGTTAGTGTGCTTTCCCCTCTTCCTATATCTTTCACATCTGCAGCTGGTCTAAGCATACCCCACATTGTAAATTTTCTTTGGCGGTTTCTTTTTCATCCTTAATGGCACTTAAACATCCTGTTTCTTTTCTAAACTATGTCCACGTCCCTCGCTTATTTATCATGTTGAGGCGCTTTTGAACCGTAACATTTCACCCCCTTCTTCAAAAAAAATTGCTCTTCCTATTCTTAAATTGATAATTACTCCCCTACGGTATGTGTGTTTGTGCTACCCATGACCCTTATCTCGCTTTTGTCTCATTCATATGTTACCATACATTTTTCACCTCGATGTCGTTGTAGGAACCTATTTGTTCATATCTTTTATACTATTCATATAAGACATATTCACTACATTAATAATCAACAAAATTTTGTACCTTTCTACTATCTATTTATGTTACATCAACTCATCTTCTTCTTTCACCTAATTATACACATATATTCATAATTCATGTTTGATTAGGAGATACCCAAAAAATTTTCATTACCTTACCATATTCATGCTTCTTCACATCATTCTACATGCTTATGAACGCACATCTATATAATTTGAGATCCATTTTCGTTTGTAGTATTCATTACTTACCATTCTACGTATATAATACATTTTTTTGTTATGTTAATTCATATTATTCTAATACTAATATCAATATTCATATTGCATTACTCATATTCATATCCCTTATACTGACATTTTACATACAAAGATCAAAATTAAACCAAAAAAAAAATATACATTCCTTGAATAATATATTATTGTTAAGTTCAACTGTCCTTGAGTTTTGTCCATATTTCAGATGAACATATTCATTATGATGAGATATTGTCCATTCATTGTCCTGGCAATGTTCATATAACATCTACTGTTTATCTAATCACATTCTACTCGTCGATATAGTGCACTTTTCCCTTTTTTATCACCTTTTGTGTCCCTATATTACACTTAATTTTCTCATTCATACCAAAATTTCTTTCCTTGTTCTCATGTTAACATTGCAATGGCTTTCTCAGTTTTCCTCAATTTTATTAAATTCTTAATATGTTCTTACTGAGTTCATTGCCTATTATTCTTTCCCTCGCGTCTCATCCTTCAACTCTAAAAATCCCCGCTTATTAGGTGTGCTACCTATTGTTATTTCTCCCTTCTAATTCTTAGAACTGGACAGTCCCCTGTCTGCGGTCGGTCCCTTTTCCAAACCTGAGTCTCCGCGCAAAACTTTTCGCCTTTGAACCATCACTTAATCTTCACTAACGCCCCTCGCTATTCACTCGAGCTTGCTATTGTTCACTTTTTCTCCCCTTACAAATACTGGTAATCGGCGCGTCTGCTCCCTCACTTATCACCTTCTAGTTGCTTAGGCGAACTATCTATTGTTAAGCATTTCACCCGTTCTCATTCTTGGAATTCGGGTATCCCCTGTTTGTGGACTATTTACTATTGATGTCTGGGAACTTTGATTGCCCCTGATTGTAGTCGCTCCCCTTTGCAACACTAATCACTACCTTTAACTTCCGGGCAAATTCCAAATCTTTTCCTCTTTTCACAACCGTTCGAAACCTCTTACCTCACCAAACTTACTCCCATTGTATTTTCAAAAAAAAAATCTCCCTGATCGCATTTGTTCGTGGTCAAAATCACACCTTTGTATTTTTAACCATTGGACATAACGTCTTTTGCGACAAAATCGCTCACATCTTTGAATCATTTATTTTACTTTTCACACATCTTTGAACTATCTATGCATTTCTTTTATTTATTTATTTAATTTAATTTACCGTCATCATTACTACAACCGACTATATTTGCGTGCCCCAACTTTGATATTACCATCGTGTGCGCCTTGTATCATTGTTATTTCGTTTTAATTTGCTTGCATGGATTTTTATAACTTTATGAGGGTTTCCTGTATATCGTAACAATAAATCCTGGTTTCTAAACACCCTAAGCACCTCAAATGGCTCTCCACATTCATGTCTTAATGCTTTTACGGACTCTAATTCCTTCAGACTTACAATATCATTGTCTTTAATTATAGGTATATTATAAAGGTATTTATATTGTATGTTATTTTTAAATCGTCTCGTTGAATTTTTCTCATACTTTGGCCTTCCTTGTCTCTGAGTATTAGCGCAATTTTTTCTTCTATCCTCCCAATTTACTTGTCTCTCCTCATTCGTCTGTACCATCGTATTTATATGTTGTACTGGCCTCTCACTATCCACCGATTTTTTATTCATTATCCCATTATTAACTATATTTTCACTATCCTTAACTTCTTGTTCCGCTAACTTTTCGGCCTCTTTTTCTTTCTCATTCATTGCTATAATCCTAATTATTTCTTCATATTCCTGTTCCTCTCCATCAATTACCATTTCCGCTTCTACGGCCATTCCAACCATTTCTTTAAACGTTAGATCATTAAATGCTATCAGTTCTTGTTTTATATCTTTGTGTACCGTTTTTAAGAATTTATTCCTCATTACTTTTTTTATATCTGGGTCTGTTATTCGTTTAACTCCTCCATACTGAATTGTGACCTCTTCAATTTGTTTAGCTAAATCTTCTACTTTCTGTCCTGGTATTTGCTTAATTTTCTTAAATTCTTCTTGTTTATTTAATTCGTTTGCCGTATACGTTTTTTTTTACTTAATATCGGTGTGTCCCATCGTTGTAATTCATTTTTACGCTCGTTATGGTGTTGATATACATTGTATTTATTTCCTGCGAATGTGTCTCACCGCTCGTCGCTTTTTCTTGTTGTTACTTATTTAACTCCATGTGCTTACTCTGCCGTTCATACCGCGGTTTTTTAATATTGGTTTATCTATCATTATTTATGTTATCCCTACTGTATTCATTTTTACGTTTGCTATTTTCCTTAAATTGTTTAAATTTCTTACATTGATTTATCGTATGGTCATTTCGTTCACATGCCTCATAATACTGTATCTTATCCTCTTCTAATTGTATTTTAAAATTTTTAAACATCTCGCAATTGGCTATAGTATGTGTTAAATCATTGCAAGCTGCACACACTTTTACTTCCGTCATTTCTATCAATTTTTCCTCCAACATTTTTATATGCGCCTTTAATCGCTGTATTTCATTTGTCTCTAAATTAATAGTTACATTATTCACGTCTATTTTCTCGTTCTCAAAATCCATACTCATTAATTTTTCAAAATCTTTCGCCTTCTCTACCGCCTGTTTAAAAGTATCAATCTTTAACTTCCCCAATTCTCTCCCAATATCTCTATGCACAGCCTGTACCAATTTCGCTAACATCAATCGGTCTGTAATTTGATTATCTACATTTCCTTCACCCATATAATCTTTAGCGCATTTAAAATTTCAATAGATAACTCCGTAACCTTCCTACCTGGCATGTATTTATTATCCTCAAATTCCCGATGTTTCCTAAGCATTGATTTAGTGACTGTAAACCTCTCAGCCATTAATTTTTCGATTTCTTTGGTATTTTTTGCATCCCTTAACTCTCTACAATTCTTAAAATACTCGGCTGCCTTTCCTTTAAATCTATTCTTTATCAATACGGCTAACAACTCATCATTCCATTTTGCTAAACTCGCTATATCTCGAGGCCTGTTTAAACTTAAATTCGATGTCCTCCATTCCATTCCCTTCAAATTCGGGCAGCAATTGAATTAATTCTATATCATTTTCGGTAGTATTCTGCTGCGTGGGCGATTTCACTCTCATATCTAATATTTCCTCTCTAATTTCTCTACTCTGTTTTTTATTTTGTTTGCGCTTAGCCATTTTTCTAATTTCACAATTTCACTTAATTTTCTAACCTATTCTTCTAACTCCCTCTCGGTTGCTTATCTTACCGTTGCAATGTTAATCTGAGAGTTTTACATACATCTATCATACTATTTTAACACTTTGATATCAATACTTATCACATTCGCTTAATACAAAATATATAACACTCCTCAATACTCATCATATTCAAATCTAAAATGCACATATATATTCACAATCATTACTTATTACTTCTTTAAAATTCTCATTACTAAGTTCATACAAATCAAACATCAATATTTTATATCATAACCTATTCTTATGCATTCCACTTAATCTCAAATTTCCATTTTTAATTTCATAAATTATCATTTTACACTCTGCCTTATTCAACACTTTTCTAATTGCCATTATCTAGTTATTCTCAAATTTATCGTGCACATATATTTTCATAACACTTTTCTATTCTTTGACACTTTCTTAACTCACTTTTATCACATATGTACCCTTTCGTAATTTTCATTTAATTTAACGCTGTGCACTTTAACTTAACTATGTCTTTGCCTCATTCCATTTATTATTTCAATCAGAAAATCTTTTTTTTTTGTTATTAATTATCGCAAAATAACCTCCCTTTTAGTTTCGTCATCGGCACCAAAATATAATGGGTTGATTGGGGTTATTAATTATGATACCCAATGATATGATTTACATATGTAGAATTAAGTATTGCGTTGTGTTTTTTGAAGAATGACAGATTATCCAATTGATATAATAACGGATACATTTATTAATACATTATGTTATCACAACTAATCTCTTCATTTACAGTTTCATTCAATATCATTATAACCCTTTTTATTTCTTTTTTTTACTTCCTACAATACAATTATCACTAGTAATTTTTTCTCAATTATTATACCTTTACTACAATATTTTATCATTTAATGGATTTTATAATCCGTTCATCAACTCATAATAACATCATATTTCAACGTTATATCAATTTCTAATAGAAAGATCTATAGTATATACATTCGGAATATGTGGTGTATGAATGAGAAATCGCGATGGCACACGTTTAAAACAAGTGATCAATACGGAGCACAAACAACACATACCTCCATTGATGAACTCTCATGAAGTCAATTTAATGCGCTGGTACTGTCTGGGAATAGGTCTTTCAATTCGCCCTCCTTTGATAAACTCGTTCTGCAGTCCATCAAATGCGCTCGCGTCGTCTTGGGACCCTCCTTTCAAACCCGTTCTATGGTTGCGGCACGCTTTCAGGGTCCGTAACTTCAGCTTGTATCATACGGTAGGTCATACTGCTCAGGCAATTCGATTCTCGGGATGGGGCACACTGCTTCCACTTGATCGGCCGGCTCTATTCTTTCATAGAATCTGGTTAATCTCAATGTTAGTCACTGCCTAGTATTTACGCTTTGGGGACATCGGTGCAAATAAAGCGTCAAGCTATATTAATTTATAATACGCTGGCTAATTTTCAATTCGAGCTTTCTCATTCTAAATTAATTCGTCGGCTCATGCCTTTAACTACTGTCTAGGTGTTCGTCCTTGCTGCTCCTCGGTCGTAATAATTTTTTAGGATCCCCGCATCATCTGATCTGCTCGTTCCTTCGTTTTCTTATTGGTCAGATATATTTTATTCCTATTCTATTGGGCTACTCATTTCTTTCCAGAATCTTCTTTTTCTCCGCCTTCTCGTAGGTGGGGCCACTCGCCTCCCATCATTATTATTCCCACGGTAATATTCCCATCTTCTCGAATACCACCTGTTTCCGATTTTCACCACTTAGCCCACACCATCACTATTCAACGCATTTTCCTCGTTAGTGTGCTTTCCCCTCTTCCTATATCTTTCATATCTGCATCTGGTCTAAGCATACCCCACATTGTAAATTTTCTTTGGCGGTTTCTTTTTCATCCTTAATGGCACTTAAACATCCTGTTTCTTTTCTAAACTATGTCCACGTCCCTCGCTTATTTATCACTCGTCATTGCTTCTTTTAACTCGATCATTTCTTAATTGATTCCTTCATCCGTGCCTAATGTTGCGGCGCTTTTGAACCGTAACAGGAGGCATATGGACAGAGATCACATTTGAAACATTTTTCGCCTTCATGTGTTTTAGCATGCAGGTTGTATAAATACCGATCAGGAAATGTCTTTCTACAGCGTTTGCACTTCGGAGGCTTGTCACTGGTATGAAGTTTCTGCATATGAATTCTCAAATGATGTTTGAGTTTATACATGTCAGGGCTTGCATATATACAATGAGGACACTGATAAGGACGTTCACCGGTATGGCATCGCATGTGTCGCTTCAGTTTACTGAGCTCCACACTCGCATAGTCACATTCTGTGCAGCGATGAGGTTTCTCATGAGTATGTCGTTATCGAACATGACGAACCAACTCTCCAGATCTAGTGAATGATGCATCACAATCACGACAACAATGAGGTCGATTTCCAGTGTGAGTGTTAACATGATTTTGCAAAGATGCAAGAGTTTCAAAACCTCTTTCACATACACCACATTTATGAGGTCGTTCTTCAGAATGAGATTTCATATGACGTGGCAGCGATTTCAATTGATGAAAGGAGTTTCTTTCCTCTTCGCCAAATTTAAACTTTCGATCTTTTTTCAGGAGGTCCCTCAACGGTTTAGCAATAATGGAGTATTTTGGGATAAATTTCCCAAAATGTCCGGTCAGTCCCAGGAAACTATGAACCTGCTTCAAATTAGATGGTTCGGGAAAATTAAGGACGGCTCTGGTTTTTAAAGGGGATGGAGAAATTTTACCTTCCTCAATGACATGACCTAAAAATTCAATGCGTTTCTTCAAAAAGTGAGACTTCTTAAAGTTTATCTGTAGCCCATAATCACTAGCAAGATTTAAGACTCGCTCAAGCTGTTTGATTCCCTCTTCAAGGGAGGAAGACAAAATGATTACATCGTCCATATAAGGCAAAACTATTCCGTCATTAATCAGCGGTCGAAAAATTGTGTAGATGAATCGCTGAAACACTGCTGGTGAATTACATAGCCCAAAAGGTACCTTGAGAAATTGATATTGGCCTTCATGGGTAACAAAGGAAGTGTATTTTCTACTGTTCTTGTTCACATCAACGTGGAAGAATCCGTTTCTGAGATCGATAGTACTGAAGATATGCGATTCCTGCAACCTATCTAATATATCCTCAATTAACGGGAGGGGAAATCTGTCCTTTACTATTACTTTATTTAATCTCCGGTAATCTATACACAAACGAGGTGTTCCGTCTTTTTTCTTTACAATTACGACGGGGCTACTATATCCCGAAGAGCTGGGTTCTACTATCCCTTGCTCTAACCATTCAGTTACTTGAGCTTCAACAACCTTTTTCTCTGAAAATGGTAATCTACGGGGCTGATGGAATACAGGCTTATTGCCTTTTACCAGAACGTCCAATTTGACATTTGACGTCTTAGTTTTATGCGGCACATAATTCGAAACCAATTGTTGCACCTTGTCTGTGAAAATTTTTGGCACATCAGGCTCAATGCTCAGTTCAACCTCATCAAAAGTTGATTCAATTGGCAAGACAGATAACACGATACTTTCTTCCACACGCTGCGATTTATTTTTAATCGAAATCCCGTCTTTATTTATTAGCGTTTCCCCCTGCATTAATACGTTAAGTCCCACGATGGCGTCACAAGACATAACATTATCGTCAACAACACAAACATTTGCCTTACACTTAAAATCATCAATTTCAATATTACCCTCAAAAGAACCTAGTGGTTTCACTACGCATTTACCAAAACCAATTAAAGAAGAGTTCGATGGCATTAATTGATCAACATTTAATTTTATCAAACACAGATTTGCGAAGTAACGTCATTTGACTTCCCGTATCAATTATCGAACTTATGCTTAAATTATCAATCATTATTTTAATGCTCAGTTTCGGTGTCGTGGGGTACGACATATAAAAAAAAAGAAAATAGAAAAGGTGCAGAAAAACCAATTAACAAACGGGACGGAAAATGGAATAGTAAAATGACGCCAGACGATACGAGAAGAATGTCGTGGGGATACGATATGTTAGGAGTTCAAAAATGGCAGACAACCCAATTAAAGCGGTCAGTCGGCGGTGCTATGAGAAAATTGGAATAGCACTTGATCAGAGAAAGAACGGGATGAAGAGAAGAAATTGAAAGGAAACAATTAAGAGTCGAAACAGCGAGGGGGGTACAGATAGAGGAGACATCGAGATGAAAAGGGAATTGTTGACAAAGAGAAGAGGACCCCACACATAGGAGATGTTCTGGGTAAACACATTTCCTAGAAAAATAGGAATGAGTCGAAGACGGGATTGTTCGAGTATAAAACGCCCCTCACTCTAAATGGTTAAAGAAATGATTAGGGGAGGACCAAGTTAACGAATCAAAGTGGAAGTATAAAGAAAAAGGTTGAACATGATAGACGAATGAAAATGTAAAAGGCGGGGCGTTGAGAAGATAATAAAAAATAGAGAGAGTGAGAAGAAAAATATAATCATATTGATGGTGACTCTGAGACTTGGCACCCAAAAATAGAGAGTTGTAGCCTCGTAAGCGAGAAGGCAAAAGAGAATATATGGGAGATTGCGCCCCTACTTAGCGCATCGCTGTAAGCCGGCAACCCAACGATGAAAGGAGCATCAAGGAGCATCGGAGCCGACATAGATTGCCTGAACCCCGCAAGCTAGCATAGAGGATCCTCGGAGCCGAGATAAATTGCCTGAACCCCTGCAAGCTACCGATGAGATGATAAGAGTTGAGACTCGTAACCACGACGGAGTGCCTAACCCCCACAAACAAAGGATGGAGAACTGATCCGGCCATTAAAGTCTGCCTATTCCTACGTTATTGAGCGAGTCCGAATAGAGACCCCAATAGATGCACATCAATATGCCATGCAAAGTCCCCTTCTGCAATCTGCAAAAATGAAGGTAACCTTTTATTAACTATTGCCAAATATCGTGAGTTACCCGAGTCTTATATGATAGGCGGATGTTAAGGAATAATATAGATATATTGCGTACTGAAATGATATTAATTTAAATAAATGAAATAAGGCAGTCAAATAATATATTGATATAATGAGAATGTCTATAGGTTCATAATTAATAATAATATAATTGAATGTATACTAATATTTGCATTATGATAATACATTAATGTATTGTTTAGAATTCAGAGCAATGGTATCATTGCCTACCACTATAACCAATCACGACCCACCCAAAGATAACCTACAACATTCGGTTCTGCCTGAATACTCAATACAGCAGCTTCCGGCTTCGAATTGGCTTGAGGACATGCTGAAGCACGATGCCCAAAGTCCTGACAAGAAAAACATCTGACCCCCCGGTCTTTATGGATACAATATTTCGAAATGTGATTCTTTTCACCACAATTAAAACAAATCTTACTTTTGCTGTTATCGAAATTATTGTGTCTCATTTTCTCATAACCACTAGTGTATTTCGTTTTGTTTACATTTTCATCTTTAGAATTAAATTTATATCTCGATTTCGATTAATATCTCGATTTCGTTTTATCAACAGCATTAACTCTGTCATTAAAGCCATATCTGGTTTTACCTCTATCGAAAGAAACTTTACTCTTGGCCGAATCATTCTTTATTACTTCATAAATTTTAAGCTTTTCTTTAAAATCTGTTAAATTCCTACATCCATACAAAATTATTTTGTTCTCGGGCCTATCACTAATTCCTTGAATTACATAGTGCATCAAAGCAGATTCCTCGATTTTACCGCAATGGCATAATTCTTTCATCTTTAAAAAATATTCCTGAACTGTTTCAGAATCTCTCATTTTAATTTTACTTAACAGCTCATGTAAGTTCGCTGAATTTATTTCAAAGGAAAATTCATCGATCAAGGCCTGTCTCAACTTGGCCCATGAATTAATATTGGGTTCCGTCCTAACAAACAATAAGGCATTTCCAACCAAAGACCTTTTGGCCATAACAAATTTTTGCAGTTCTGACAAATTAAATAATATAAACATATTTTAAAAATGATTGATCCAAATTATTACATTCTCGTGAGGCTCTGTGTTAGACATAGTACTCTCGATGTCAGCATAATTGATGCTAACACTTGGCAAAACATAGTTTGCAGAAAAGTTACTTTTATTTACGTCTTCGCACTGCATTGATGAATCAGCCATATTTTGTTTTTTTCTCCCGTCATACTTCGCTGAAAAATCGCACCTGTTATTTATTTCCTCCTCGCTTTCCGAGTCCGAAGTCACAACACTCCGGCCCCGCGCGAAAGCCTCGATTCCACAAAGTATAGACAAAATTCTCCAGGCCACTTCGGCCTTTGCCCCGTCAACGGGAATATTTATGACATTCGCAATAGTGACAAATTCGGCGTGTGAAAACGCGCCGTCTATTTTTTAAAATTTCTTTTGAAACGCATCACTGTCTATTGGGAATTCAAACCCTTCGAACTGTCGTATGCGTTTTTTATTTGATTTATCACCATCATTCTCGAATATTAAGGTGACCGACTACGTTGAAAACACCGATTTTCGACCTGTAGGTCGATTTTTTTTTTTATTTGTGTTTCTTATTGTTTGGACTTTTATCTTTCCAAAACTGTTTTTCTTTTGTCTTTACGTGATTTAGAAGAAAAGTTATAGCCATTATAAAACATGATGTCTCCAGAAAAATGAAACCGGAAGTAGTAGCTCCAAACCGGAAGTTGTTTTAAAATTGCAGTATTTTGCTCATTTTCAGCCCTAAAGTTAATGTTTTTGTAATTTCAAGTTATTCTAATGTTTTTACATTATTCTTAAATGTTTTTACCAAAAATATTATTTGTTTATTAATGGAAAAGTGGCAACAAATTAGTTCATGTGTTCGTTTGTTTACATCGTCACGCTGATATTTCTCTCTCTTTGCTTTCGCTATTTTCTAATATAAAATACTGCTTTTTGTTTAAAAATCATTTTTAATTTTACGGAAAACATCATAAGAAATGGGTCAACGCAAAAATTATCGTTCTAAAAAGAGAAAATTTAATGGAAATCACTTCACCATTTCGAAGAGAAATGAAACTGTTGCAGTTGATTGTAGTGAAGTAAATACTGCAAGTTCATCGAAACTTGAGAGCAAGAAAGGTGTTTCTTTGGAAGAAAGTTCAAAGATAATTGAACTTTGCGGAAGCAGAATAATGGATATTGACATTTTAGTTTCTGTATTTGCAATATTATGTTGTCCAGTCTGTTTCAACAATAAACTCTCACTGACTGACGATTCACGGTTTGGTATGTGTTCCAATTTTTTACTAAAATGCAACAACTGTTCTTTCTCAAAAGGGTTTGCCTCTTCAAAAAAGTTGGATAAGTCTAATAATATAAATACTCTTGCTGTTTTTGCTTTAAGACTTATAGGAAAAGGCTATACAGCAGGAAAAAAATTGTTCTCAGTACTGGATATGCCTTTCCTTTCTAAAGGAACTTTCAGACAACAAGAACTGAAAATTCATCAGGCTGCATATAAAGCTGTTGAAGAAAGTATGTGTAATGCTGCAAAAGAAATTAAAGATTTGAAATGCACGAAAAAAGCAGTAGTGAAATGTGGGGTCTCAGTTGATGGAACGTGGCAGAAGAGGGGTTATTCATCACTGAATGGTAGCGTCAGCTGTATCTCAATTGACACTGGCAAAATATTAGATTTAGAAACAATGACTCAATTCTGCAGGATATGTAGTACCACGTCTGGAACACTAGATACTGTTTCTAAACCACATACCTGTCGAAATCATACCGGTTCAGCTTCAAATATTGAGACTGTGGGTGTTTACCGTATTTTTGAGAGATCAAAACATATGAGGAATTTATGCTATACTGAGTACTATGGTGATGGTGACTCTAAAGCATTTAATGCTGTGAAAAACATATATGGTGAGAACTCGGTAAATAAACTGGAATGCATTGGTCATATCCAGAAGAGAGTTGGCACTCACCTTCGAAAATTAAAAAAGTGCACTAAAGGACTCGGAGGTAAAGGGAAACTGACTGATCGCTTTATTGATAAGCTTCAAAATTACTACGGAATTGCAATCCGTAGTAATGTTGGTAGTTTACAAAGCATGCAACAAGCAGTAATTGCAGCTTTTTACCACTGCTGTTCTAGCAACAAGCACCCAATGCATGGTCAGTGCCCAGAAGGACTTGACAGTTGGTGCAAGTACAAACGGGCAAAATCATTAAATACAACCTATAACGATAAATCCGTTGGACTTCCAGAAAGTGTTATCAACATTGTGAAACCCAGCTACATGAAGCTGTGTGATCAAAAATTGTTAGAGAAGTGTCTGCATGGGAAAACACAGAATGCAAATGAAAGTTTCAACGGTGTTCTGTGGAATTTCATTCCAAAACTTCATTTTGTTGAATTAAAAACTTTGCAACTGGGGTCATACATAGCTGCCCTTCAATTTAATGATGGTGCTAAAGGTATTCTTACAGTTTTAAACAATTTACATTTACAGACAGGCTCTTATGTGTTAAGCGGATTGGAATCCAGTGATTTTGACAGAGTTTACGACTCAAAAAGAAAATCTTTGCCTCAAGCAAAAATTCAAAGAAAAAGACTGTGTGCACGCCGAAAGAAAAAATGCATACTGAATGAAGAAACAGAAGGCCTATCTTACTATCCTGGGGCATTTTAGACTCCTATGTCTAACGAAACTTTGTTTTTCAGATAACTGAAAACTTTAATTGCAATTTTCTCAAAACTTATTTTTTTACAAAACCAATTTACCATTTTCATGATATCTCAAAATATAATGAATGTATTGTCATGAAATTTTCAGTGTATATTTTAAATAATATGAACAATGAAATGACCCAAAATTTTTAAGGTAAGTGAAATACTTTTCATTTTGCAGGTGCTTTTAAATAGATTGAGCAACTAAAATTTCGAAAAATTGCATGTTAGCATATATTTTCCATTGTTATTTTCTTGTACCTCAAAATTTCTCATTGATTTTGGTTCATTTTGAAGATTGTTGTTATTTATAACTAATGGCCAAAAATAATTATGATTGCTGCAATACTTTTTCTTGTAGAGTGTAAACCGTTTTGGTAAAATTTAGCTAAAATTTCCCTTAAATTACCCAATTTTTCAAAAAATGCAATACATATGGATAAAATTTTAAGCTGTTTATGCTTAAAAGTTCATTGTTTAACCAAAAATAGTATAAAATGGCAAGAAATTGAATTATTTCAAAAATTTTGTTCCGAACGTAGGCAGTCACCTTAAACGGTGCAATAGCTTGATCTTGTCTGACCGAAAGTTTTTTAAAGCACTGTTAATTTCTCTTATTTCCCCCAGTTTCATGTTGAAAAATGACAAAAAAGGACACGTATCTTTTCAAGATGCTTGCTTTATATCCACGTCCTTTGAATCGTAAGATGTCAATGGGAAGCTGTCAGTGGTAGTCCATAAGGAATCCAAAATCACAGTCACACTATAAAATCTTTAGTCCTGAATCTAGGTTGCCGCACGCGCACTAATTAAAATCTGAATCCTCTCAATCTGGAATCCGAATCCCGCTTCTGAGTGTGGGACAGGATAATGGAGCGGGTAATTTAAAACAAATACTCAAACTATTATAAACGAATACTAGGATAACTACACTAACATTTAATGAAAACTTATTTACAGAAAATATTTACAAAAAGAACGTCGTTAATTAACATTATAGACTAATGAAATAGCAGTCGTCTGCTTCTAACAGATAAACGCGTCATCGCTTATCGACGTCCATCTCTCGTCTGCCGGAAACTCTCGTCGGCTGGAGATTCACTCCCCCGCGCACCTCTCCTTCCGATGAGCGGCGCTATGGGCGTTGGCATCACACAGAACACTGACACAGGTGACACTTAATTAAACGGACTGAGGCAGGCTCCCGAGCCCACAGATATATATATATATATACACTGAAGTGCCACTGAATTAGGGATAGCAAAGCCTATGCAAATTGTGTAGCGCTGCCCATCATGTATGCACAAGTGAGGGCGCTGTGGTAACTGCATATATAGCACGTACTGTTGTTGTTCTGAATTAGTTGTTGGAATTGCCAGTATGGGTAAACTGCCTGATTTAGACGCCTTCGATCGCGGACAAATCGTAGGTGCGCGACGCATGGGCCATTCAATTTCCGAAATCGTCAGACAGCTAGGATTTTCAATGTCGACAGTGTCAAGAGTATACAAAGAATACATCGATGGTGGAAAAATAACTAGCCATCGGGCAAACTGCAAAGGACAATTAGCCTTGACAGTGAGTGGTGAGAGACGGCTTAGGCGTATTGTACGTAGTCAGCGAAGCTAAACATTAGCTCATATTACCACCCAGTTTAATGACGGTGCTAGTCGTACAGTCAGTAAACGGACTGTGCAATGCTCGATTCACCGTATGGGTTTCGGAAGCCGTCGATCTACGAGAGTGTCGTTGCTCTATACTCGCCATCGGGCTGCACGTCTTGCCTGGCCAAGAGAGCACAGAGACTGGAGTGTAGAGGACTGGAAACGAGTAGCATGGAGTGATGAGTCTCGATTCCAACTACTTAACGCCGATGGGAGGCTAAGAATATGGCGTCAGGCTCATTAATCCATGGATCCTGCTTGCCTGGCTGAAACTGCAAATCATGGTTTGGGGTGTTTTTTCGGGGCACAGTTTGGGATCTTTGGTGCGTGTACCAACCTCCCTCAATGCAATTCGGTACGTAGAGTTGCTGGGTGATCACCTCCATCCGTTTATGCTGTTCTGTTATCCGCACGGTAATGGAGTTTTCCAGCAAGACAACTGTACCTCTCACAAGTCCCGGTTGGCTACTGGCTGGTTGGATGAGCATTCCTCTGACTTCTCTGTCATGAATTGGCCACCTAGAAGTCCAGACTTAAATCCTATTGAGCATCTATGGGATGTTTTGGAACAAGGCGTGAACGGCCATCACACAGCACCAAAGAACCTTACTGAATTATGGACAGCTTTAGCCAATATTTGGCAAGCCATTTCCGTGGAACGTTTCCAGATACTTGTTGAATCTATGCATCGTCGTGTGGCAGCCGTTATCAAGGCCAGAGGAGGCCCAACTCGTTACTAGGTAGGTATCCCTAATTCAGTGGTACTTCAGTGTATATATATATATATATATATATATATATATATATATATATATATATATATATATATATATATATATATACAGTGCTGTATTTCTAGAAATAGAGGTGCCGGAACGGTAACCTTCCGAGGTGTGTGTGTGTGTGGGGTAATTCCAAATTATTGATAAAGAGAGGTACCTAAAGAGAGGTCCCGAAACGCCGTTCCGGCGCGTTCCGCCTCAATTCAAGCCCTGTATATATATATATATATAACAATGGCGAGAAATTGAGCAATGCTATATGTTCCGAAAGTGATCGTCTATTCCAGTTATTCTGACACTTCGGTGTATATTTGTGTGAATAACATTTTTTTTCAAATTGGATAGTTTTGAGTGTATGATTATTAAATGAAATGGCCAGCATATATTATATTCTATAAGCACAAAGTATAAATATACAAGTGTACCTACACAAAAACTGAAATATTTTCGTCTCTTTTTAATATTAATAATCATTTTGGCCTCTCTTTCTTGTTATACACTAGGATTAGAATTTTTAAAGGAAATGGCCGGCATTAGGGATTGCAGAACCAGACTAAAAATTCAAAACCAGGTTTCGGTTCGCAGATTTTTCCAGAACCTGGTACACGTGTATTTCCCGCGTTCGAAAATATATGAACCACAAAAAAATTTGCCCAAATATTAATGAAAAAACTGTTTATTTATAACATGAAGAATTTTAGCTTACTCCGAAATTGAAGTATATTTCTTTTTTACTCATTTTAATTAAATTAATTTAAGGAAGTGGGTTCTAAAATCTGAAATTTTCGACTTCTCTATGAAGATTTTAGATTTTTATTTTGAATTTGCCACTGGATTAGAAATATGTCGAAGACTAGATTGCATAATTTTAGAGAGTATAGACTGCAACCTATTTTTTCTGTTTATAACTGCTGTCAATAAAATTTCTTTTCAATATTTCGTATGAAATAATACTATGACACCAAATGATACACGATGGGGTATCTTTCGACAATAGGAGGGGATGGGCTTCTGAGATGGTCGAGAACGATCTAGTAGTTGATACTGTGGATGCGCTTAAAACAAAGGATTCCAGTGACCTAGATATTGATATATTGTGAAGCACGGAAAAACTGCTTATACCTATTTACATGTTGTTTTTTAAACCTAAGATTTATTACTTCCGAATACAAGGATCTATAACCAATGGAACCATGATTTCTGTTCGAATATTTTTTCTCGGGTACCTCAATACTCGGTCGATGTATTCAATATGCACAAGGGGTAAATATACAAGTATATTCTCGTACACAAACACGAAATTTTATCATTTCTCTTACACATTAATTATTATTTTGGTTTCGTTTTATAGTCTGGGATTAAATTTTCAAATGAAATGCAATATTTACAAAGAGAAAAGATGCAAGTATACTCTCCTATATAAATACTGAAATTTTATCTTTAATTTTTAACACGAATTATTATTTTGACAACAGTTCACTATTATATTCGAGGATTAGGATGTACAAATGAAATGCAATATGCACAAAGATCGTGGATACAAGTATACTCCCCTATATAAATACCGAAATTTTATCAAGGCCTTTTTAACATGAATTATTATTTTGGTCCCAGTTTCCTGTTATATTCTAAGATAAAGATGTACAAACGAAATGAAATATGCACATAGAGCAAAGATACAAGTATACTCTATATAAATACCGAAATTTTATCAAGGTTGTTTAACATGAATTATTATCGTGGTCCCAGTTACCTATTATATTCTAGGATTAGGAAGTACAAACGAAATGCAATATGCACATAGAACCAAGATACAAGTTTACTCTCCTATATAAATACAGAAATTTTATGAAGGCTTTTTAACATGAATTATTATTTGTGTCATAGTTTCCCATTATATTCTAGGATTAGGATGTGCAAACGAAATGCAATATGCACATAGAGAAAAGATACAGGTATACTCCCCTATATAAATACCGAAATTTTATGAAGGCTTTTTAACATGAATTATTACTTTGGTCCCAGTTTCCTGTTACATTCTAGGATTAGGATGTACAAACGAAATGAAATATGCACATAGAACAAAGGCACCAGAATACTCTCCTATATATATATACCGAAATTTTATCAAGGCATTTTAACATGAATTATTATTTTGGCCCCAGTTTCCTGTAATATTCTAGGATTAGGAGGTACAAACGAAATGCAATATGCACAAAGGGAAAATATACAAGTATACTCTCCTACATAAATATCGAAATTAAATCATGAATTTTTAACATGAATTATTATTTCGGCATCAATTTCCCATGACATTATAAATCTCTTATCGTTTTATTTCAAAATTGCTTCATATTTTAATATTTGATATTTAGTCTTATATTCGACGTCTGAGACATGACAGTGTTCAACACATTAATAACATACATTTGTTTCTATTATATCTAATATCTTCCAGTGCTGCTTTTGTCTTCTGTTACACTGATTAAAATGCAAATAAAATGACTACAAATTGTTCCGATCACCATAACACAAAAGATTTGATGAATGGCTGTATTATCCCCCATTCATAGAAAGAAGTGATTTCTTTTTAACAATTTTCTTCTTAGACTGAATTATCGTCGGTTTTATTTAACTAGAACATTTCGAAAACAAAAGCAGAGCGGGGAGCAATTGATAATGATCACAACTGACTGATAAAACAACGAAAATCATTAATATTAATCAGATAGATATTAAACAGATATCTTTTTATATCAGACATCTAAGTGCATGAAATAATTTAACAGAACACGAGCAATAAAAAGCAAGTAATGTAAATTTTTAAAAAAATGCTAACGGAAATGTTTTTCCTTTCTTTGTTTATGAGCATACATTAAATAAAACAACGATAAATATTTAATTTCACAAGTAACATAAAATGCAGCCCGTATAAGAAATTAGCTTTAATATTTTTAAAAGATTACCTTCATTAAGTACATTTTTTGAACTGAGAAATTGAGTGTTTCTAACCAGAAATTAGATCATTAAATATAAGATATATCCTTTCTATTGTATGGAGCATTTTTTTTACATTAATTATTAATCTTCAATAAATTGAAGTGAAAACCATGAAAGAACTGGATTACTTTACCTTTTGTTTTCAATTATAAAGGACATAAAAGTAGAATCTTTACAGCTTTGAATTTTACTTCAAGGCATTTCTTTCGTCTCGAGATTTTATGGAAATTTATTTGGAAAACGATTTTTTTATATTCAATACCAGCTCTGTAAACAGACGGAAAAAAAGAGGAGTACTATAAGAGCATTTTTGAAGTTTAATTTTGAAGATATCCCAAAAGATAGCTCGTTTACTTTTAATTAATCATTCAGTTAATTCACAGTATCAATATACTTCCAATTTTTGTATATATTGAAATATTGATTGGTTCTTAAGAATATTTTTTCTCACAAAACAGATTTTTTAGAACATGTGTATATGTGTTTACCGGTGATATTTAGAATTTTAAATATGGGGCCAGGGGTAGCCTAGTTGTAGCGAGTCGGATTTTCGGTACTGTGGGTGCTCGAATTGAATCCCGACAAGCGGCATTAAATAACTTCGTGTCTAGACGGGATATTCACACCTTAAATCCGCAGACCGGAAAGTTCCTATATGAGGTCACTGGGTCAGGAGTGTACGATCCCCCAAATTTCACCCTTGTCGGTGCTCGGTCAAAATTGAGGTATATATATATATATATATATATATATATATATATATATATATATATATATATATATATATATAACCACCTTTATGGCCGTTTTATAGAAAAGGGGTATGGAATTTCCCGTTCTAAAGAGGGAGTCTGTAAAATGGGCCCTGTAAACTAAAGCTTAAATTAATCCGTACCTATGTGAGATAGGGTACGTTAAATCTGTAGGCCGGAAAGTTCCTCTATGAGGTGAGAGAGGGTGGTAGAGTGTAGAATCCCCCCAGATGCCGTTCCTTGGGTTGTTGGGTGAAAATTAAGGTGCCACCTGGCTAATTCGGACTCCGATCCTTGTGGTAGCATTATAAAACCGGAGTCCAACCTCTCAGCCCTCTAGCCTATATGGATTTAATCTGGGATACTTACAGGTTAATGGTTCTAGATATAGTTTATCTTAAAAATAATTTACTTAGAGTGACAGTATATTACTTTAGTTTTGTTTTCATTCCAAATCATTTGCTCTAGTTTCAAGAACGTAATTTTACTATTAACAGTGAATAGAAGGATCGTTTTTATTATGACAGTAAACGAAAATTTTATGTATTTTCATTTTTGTAGTTGTTTTTCTGTAATTTAAACTTTTTCAAATATGCTATTCCAAATTGAATAAATATACTACATAAATCATTAATTCCGTTTTTAATCTCTAAAAATTACTTTCAGTACTGTTTAATGAAGCATTGCTGTCATATTTCGTATAGTTCTGCTCCTGGCTCCAAAAATTTTTAGAAAGTTCCATAAATGTAACTTTAGTTCACTTGTTAGGGTTTATGGTGGACTCTCTGTGCATGATTTTGGATTCTTCTGTTTTATCCCCATTTTCAAAAGAATATCCAATGCCAAGGTTTGTGTAACTTGAAAATCAAGTCTTTCAGAAGCGATCATTAATCGTTTAATGATTTCATCGTTCAATTGGGGGCTCGAGGTGACCCCCATTAAACAATGCTGGCATTCGTTGCTGAGGTTGCTCGGATCGAATCCCGGTGAGCGCCATTAAATAAATCTGTGTAGGCTCTATATGGGCACGTTAAATCAGTATACTGGAAATTCCCTTTATGAAGGTCGGAGAGGGTGGGAGAGGGTACGATCCCCCAGATATGGTCCTCGGGGGGGGGATGCTCGTTCAAAACTGAGGTGGCAACTAGATAAGCCGGAATCCGACCCTTTTGGTGCTATTCACTATTCACTTCACCCCAAAGCTTATATGGACCAAGTCTGGAATTACTTTCCATCCATGGGGTATACGAAACAACAACAAGAACATAAAGATAAATTAAGGCATAAAGATACAACATAAAGATAATTATACTAAATACAAAATAAAGATAAATTAAGACATAAAGATAAAGCATAAACATAATTATATTAAATACAACATAAAGATAAATTGAGGCATACAGATACAACATAAAGATAATTATATTAAATACAGCATAAATATAATTATATTTTAAAGATAAATTTGACACACTTATTAAGCAGATGTCATCATTACCTCTCATTTCATAACTTTTTCTCAATTTAGCTTTCCCTTTCCGCTGTTACATTTAAGTTTCTGCTTTTGTGTACATTTTTGCGTATATCTGGGAGGATGAGAGAAACGGGTAGGAACAATAAACTTTACCCCTAATTACATATCTATGTATCTGTATAAAGTTTACATGTATTCATTTACCGTAAAATCTCGACTACAATACGAACCCGAGTATAATATGCATGCTTGATTTTGAGCGAAATTTTCGGAAAAAATTAAAATTCGACTATAATACGCAGCCATAACTTTTCAATGTTTTATTTAAAAATTGCTCAAATATTTATTAACATAAATAAAATTCGTAATAAAAAGAAACGAAGACGTCAATTTCGGTAGAAAAAGCTTAAATTGTTAATTAAAAAAAACAATACTGTCAAATTATCAGTCTTAATGACTTTCACTGGAATACAGCTGATCTAGTGTTGTTGCGTCCATGTCACAATTATTGTTGCCGTCGTAATGTATATCGCCATCATCATCCTCACTGGACGATACGAACTGTGAGTTCCGTTTGTTTAAAAGGAATACCTGCTTAGTAAACGGGTGGATGAATAACGGAGTGCAGATGCGCACGCACACGTGTTGCGACAATGTCTTACAGCTGTTGTACGTTGGTTTCTCTAATGTTTAAAACTAGGTTTTTTTGTACACTAGTGTTGTTGTCACTCCGCCCAACTTTCAAATTAAATATTTGGAAGTGACACCGAACTTATAGGGTAAGCAGAATTCCTACCTCCATTGTCCCTGGGGAGCTCCTTTAAAATGAAACAGATCCTGTGATGTTATTCTTTAGGTACTCATATAATATCGAGAAATATTAGTTTAATTCAGATTACTAATGACACACACACAACTTTATTTATATATTAATTTAGACCAAAGTTTCATACTTCCCGCAATAAAAAAACGGGACCGAAAAATATATCACCAACAGGCGCCGTATCTTAACATAACAATAATAAAAGAAAAGAATAAAACTCAAAATTTAATTACGTGTTCCAAACATTAAAAAGTTATCTCGCGAAATGTGGCAGGAGTCAACAAAAGTAAATCAAACAACGAGTGAAAACCATGGTAAACCATGGAGTCTGCGACAAGTGTAATACGCACCCTCATTTTCGCGGACTAAAATGTGAAATAAAAGTACGTATTATACTCGAGATTTTACGGTATATAAATTTACATTCTGGGATATGTTTATAAATATCGAAGAAATATAAGGTCAAATGCCAGTAATAAATAAGGCACTGGATATTTGTTATCAATATAATCACAGAAGACCAGTTTTTTTCCTTTCTCTCTCATTTGTTCTCGAATCAAATATTTTTAACGGATGTCTTATTAAAAGTTACTATCGGCTCTTTTTGGAATCCTGTATAAGTTTATAAATACATGTGATGTTCTTTTATTTTCAGTTGTCTATCTTTGACTATCTCTTTTGTAGCTTGTACGTGCTGTCTCTAAATGCAAATGCCTATTTTTCTGGTCCCATGGAATTCTTTTAACTTAACGGAGTTGCCTCTCTTATTCCAAAAATTTTAAAATAAACAATTGCGATATTTTGACAATATTTATCGGATATTATGTTGGGTATACTTACACATAAATTCTAAGGATAGTTTAGTTTCTAAGTCTTTGTTATACATTCAAAATATTTTCATCATTTCATGTAACTTTTTTGAACTACTTTATTAATCCTGGTTACTAATTGCTGACTACAAATATTAGATTTTATTTCAAGGATACAGTGAAACTTTTCTAGCCGGTAACCTTTATTCCATGGCCGACTCTCAAAACGGCCATATTTATTAATAATCGATTAACGACTCCATAAAGCCAATTTTATTGACAAAACCTCTCTTTGATGACCACCCCTCAAAAAGGCCACTTTTTTTCGGAACCATTACTGGCCACCATATAGAAATCTCACTGTATCTGACACCTCATAAACATCAGAGCATGCCTTTACTGTTCCATGCGTATATTTTTGCTACTATTTAAGTTATAATAATTACAAGATAAAAAGAACTTTTTATATACCACGTTTTTAAATTTTCTGTTGAATCATATAAACTTGACAATTCTATGTATTAATAAATATTAAAAAAAAATTTTTTGATGCATTATCCCATCAACTTCAAATAAAATTATCAAATGCGCAATAAAGAGTATCAAATGCGTTATAAGAAATTTTCAAACAACAAAAATAACTGGAAATGAATTCAATTCTGCTTAAAGGTGGCTAAAAGTATTAAAAGAATGCACTGTCATCGTGTTCTGAGCTATTCTAAAAGTTTCAAATTTCTAGCCAGTCGGGAATTACTTAATTTCGATTGCAAGATTTGTACTGGACAAACACACAAACAAGAGAGCGAGTTAATAAAAACATGTTAATTATATCTATTGTAGATTTTATTCTACATTTCCTTTTTTTCTCATAGCCATCTTATAGCATATGAATTTTATCTTTATATTCTCAGATATTATTATTTTTTATTTATTTATGTTTCTGATAGGGAAAATTAGTTTTTAATATTTCCCAGTAATATTTCATGTTTTCAACATGATGTTGACCATCACTTTTTTTCTGAATATTCATTTATGCAGACGTCTTAAAAAAATAACCTGTTCATCGGTTACCATATGTAATTTAGTGCATTATTTCATATGTATCTGACATCTTTCTGCAACTCTGATTGATATTTCTGATTTAAATATCTAAATGATATTTCATCTCTATACAATATCTTTCTGCAATTCTGAACGTCAATTCAGAATTAAATATCTGAATGATATTTCATCTCTACCTAACATCTTTCTACAACTCTGAAGAGTATTTCTGAATTAAATATCTGAACGATATTTCATCTCTATTCAACATCTTTCTGCAATTCTGAACGATAGCTTTAAGCAGCGAGTACAATACAGAGCAGTTTATTGACTTAAATATCCATTAGGCAGTAAGCATTTTGACACAAGAAAAGTACTTCAAAGAGAGATCAAGGGCGAATTCCGTAATGGATGTTTAATACGATAGATATAAACAAGACATAACTTATATTTTGTATCCAAGTGATAGCGAACGTTTGTATACATCTATCAATGATATTAATTATTGACAAAATTCCCATTATGATATGTTAAGCTACGTTTAAAATTTTTGAAATGTTAATCTTCAAGCTTCACGATTCATTAAATATAAAGGATGAAACTGTTTATATAAATGAAACAAAATGATACTTTTTTTCAAAATGCGCCAAAGAAAAGCTATGATCGATTTTTTTTCTTTTTAAAATTTCCTGCTTTTGAGACATATTTAAGTAGTGCCATTAAAATGATAAAACATTTATTTTGATCCTTCGTTTGCCGCTCTTTGAAAATCACTCAAGCTTTTCCTATACCACTTACTTATGATTAATGTTTTTATGGTGGTATTTGCTTTAACAGCTATTTTAAAGAACCATGAAAAAAGATACGACATCAATTTATGTGAAAGGGAAATAGTGCTCTTTAAGTTAGTTTTTTCATTTTCAGAAATTGAAACTGAAGATGTTGATTTCTACTTACATTTTTTTCAATATTTAAGGAGATTTCACTTTACTTCGAATTGCAATTTTTAAGTCTATGTAAAATTTACATTTTATCGATACCTTATTACCTTTATTAATTTTTATGTTTTCCTTTTTACAGCCGTTTAGCTGCAGTAGTTATTTATAGTGTTTCAATTTAAAACATTTTGAAGTTTTGTTCACGTTAAATTTACCATTTAAATGGGATTTAAAATGCTTTGCATTAATGTTCTTAGTACAATGAACCCTTTTTAATTTAGATGTAACCGAATAATTAAATACAAAAAGCTATAAATGCGTTTGGCAAACAGACACTTTCCGTAAACTTTGTCTTTGTAGATTATATTAGACTTTTATGCTTTAAAGTTTTATGTAAGACATCAGATTTGATCTTTAAATACACTGTATGGCCAGTTCTATTTCGGGTGTAATTTAAAATTGTTTGCTTCATAATGATATGAATGCGTGGTTAAAAGAGTTGCTTTTTCTATAGCTTATGTAGGTTGTCAGTGATTGCAGCGCAATCTTTCCCATTAAGTCAATGAGAAATCTTCCTTCCTCTGAAAACAGCGTTGGTATGTTTTTAATGATGTTGATGCCATTCTATGCATATAAAAGTTAGTACTCATGCTACCTGCAAACCATTGTTTCGTATCATTGTTACTTTTTTCTCAAATTGCTAAAATGGAATAACCAAGCAATATTGCATTCTACATCATTTACCAGTGTGTTGTCGAAAGGGGAAACGTCTTTTGATGCATTGGTCTCTTCAGTGTATTATATAATTCTATCTGCCGTAACGCTTTTAAGCTTTTATAATCTATATATATATAAAACAGTTTCGTAACTGACTCACTGACATACAACGCGCAGACCAAACCGCTGGACCTAAAGGGCTGAAATTTTGCATGGCGATTCTTCTTATGGTGTAGGGGTGCACTAAGAAAGATTTTTGAAAAAATTTTCTTAGATTTTTTTAAATTAAATTTTTAAGCTGTTTTCGTAACTTTTTTTAAGTTTGCATTTAAAATAATAATTTGAGGGTTATAAAATTTATATCACGAGAAAGATCGTAAGAATTCCTCTACAATGAAATCTTTTTCGAACCTTTACCTCGATTTTCTGATTTTTGGTGAATTTTAAAGATTAATATTTAGAATTTAATTTATTAAATGCCGATCACCTGATTTCTTTTTCTGGCACTTTAAATAAATTTATCGTCATGTGCATAACAACTAAATAGACAAAAAAAAATTTTCTTTCCAATGCAGCAGACGATTGGATATTATCCAAAAAAAAATAAATTTCCCTTACGATTTTTTCAAAAAAAATATATATATATATATATATATATATATATATATATATATATATATATATTACATGAATTGTATGCATTGATCGTCGCATTTATTATAAATATATATATTTATTTATTTTGGCATTAATTGCATACATTGACTGTTGTATCTAATTTGAATGTACTCCGTAGCGAAGCGCGGGTTTTCAGCTAGTACTTCTATAAAATATATTATTTTCACCTTGATACAAACGCCATAAGGGGATGTTCCCCCTTGCTTGGGTTCATTATCTAAATTAGATACGTCCCCTGTCTGTCTGCAAAAGATTCACAGAAAACTCAATTTTTGTCCCTGCATAACACCCAATACCACTCTGATGCGAATTCCAGAAATGGGTTGCAGATGAGACATTTCCTGCGCTGTTCCACTTTACATAATTTTCGCCTTCCCCCCCACGACACACAAAATGCCCACGAAATGTCCTAACCTTTTATATCACAGCGTTGGCGGAAGTAGTTGGCGAGCGCAAGTTGCCAATATCCATATGTTTCGCTCATCAACATCACGTGACAAAGCCAGGACTGGAGAGGGAATTTTGATTGCGAACACAGAGCGACTTTCACCACCAGCTGGGTCGGACGCAGCTATCATGATGGGAAAGGAACGGATTCGCCGTACTACAAGCCCAGTTACCAGGGTCTACGTGCTGAGACATCGTCACCCTCCGGACACCGCCTAGAAACCTTCATCAGTTTTTGTTAAGCCACATTCTTTTTATTAAATAATTTAAATAAATAAAAATCCTGATGTTCCTCAACCTACCTTGACTAGTTTCTGTCACCCTTTCTCCTTTCTTTTTTTTCAGAATAACAAGCTTTAGCCATAGGTAGCCATGTTAATACCTGGGTACTTGAACTACAATTTAATGCTGATTTTTAATGAGACAACTTGATTTTTAATACGACACTATCATAGGTCTTAACTAGAGGTTTCCCCATTAGTCTATCTATAGGAACCCAGTAAAGAATCTAGTCAGAAATAAGACCATTAAACTCCACATAATTAAAGTCTACAGCACAAAATGACGTCATCTTCCCTCATCACTGACTGTGCATGTAAAAAATAAAGAAATTAGAATCTTGCAGTCCGATATGGTGAAAGTAAATCCGAATACAGTCGGAAACTTTAAGCATTCTGGGTAAATTATGACGTTTCTGTAATTTCGTATGATAGTTCCATCTTTTTCGTTTGGCATACATCTTATAATTTTTATGTTTGCTATAGCGGAGCTGTAACATTTTTTAAAAAAAAATTCTCATATACGTACTTCTAAGTTGTTTCTACGTCCTTGGCTATTAAAGACGACAGAGATCTTCAGGTTACATTTGGTGTTCGTGCTCCTGATAGATTCTAGATTCTCCCTCAGCTTTTTTACCTCTGGAATATGATTCTCGTGGTGAATATTTTTATTGTAATTGTATTTCGTGTCTAGCTTTAAATACTATAACTTAATTCACCTACTCAGTTTTTCGCTGTCACGCTCACATTCCTTGTAGCAGATAGTTGAATATCTAATTAATTTTTGTCTTAGGGGATTTTATAACTTCTAGAGTCCTTTATATCTAGCTTCAGATGCCCCTTAAAATAAATTCAATAATTCGGCTTATTACCCTCATGTTCACATTGTCTGCCAAAACTCTTTGAATATCTAATTATTTTCTCTTACGAGATTTTGTTACAGCTAGCTTCCATTATGTCTAGTTTCAGATATCACTTAATTCAATTATTCGGCTTTTGTAACTCACGCTCACATTCCCTGCATAAACTCTTTGAATATCTAATTATTTTCTCTTGGAGTATTTTGTTACTGCTAGTGTCCTTTATGTCTAGCTACAATTTTGACTTATTTCAATTAATCGGCTTTTGTCCCTCACGCTCAAATTCCCTACAAAAACTTTTTGAATATCTGATTATTTTCTCTTGGGAGATTTTTTTTACTTCTAACGTCTTGTATATCCATCTTCAGATATCACTTAGTTCAATTATTCGACTTTTGTTACCCACGCTCACAATCCCTACAGAAACTCTTTGAATATCCTATTAATATCTCTCGGGAGATTTTGTTACTTCTTGCGTCTTTTATGTCTACCTTCAGATATCACTTAAACTCAGTTTAATTATTTGACTTTTTTCCCTCACATTACTATCAGCAACTCTTTGATTATCTAATTAACTGCATAACGCCTAAATTATTACACTAAGGGAACGGTGGACGTTAAAATTTACTTTTTTTACTTTTCATCATAGAGATACTAAATTTTGTACATATACACATTGTCGTGGGGTACGACATATAAAAAAAAGAAAATAGAAAAGGTGCAGAAAAACCATTTAACAAACGGGACGGAAAATGGAATAGTAAAATGACGCCAGACGATACGAGAAGAATGTCGTGGGGATACGATATGTTAGGAGTTCAAAAAGAGCAGACAACCCAATTAAAGCGGTCAGTCGGCGGTGCTATGAGAAAGTTGGAATGGCAATTGATCAGACAAAAGAACCGGATGAAGAGAAGAAATTGAAAGGAAACAATTAAGAGTCGAAACAGCGAGCGAAGACATCGAGATGAAGAGGGAATTGTTGACAAAGAGAAGAGGATCCCACACATAGGAGATGTTCTGGGAAAACACATTTCCTAGAAAAATAGGAATGATTCAAGGACGGGATTGTTCGAGTATAAAACGCCCCTCACTCTAAATGGTGAAAGGAATGATTAGGGGAGGAACAAGTAAACGAATCAAAGTGGAAGTATAAAGAAAAAGGTTGAACATGAGAGACGAATAAAAATGTAAAAGGCGAGGCGTTGAAAAGATAATAAAAAAATAGAGAGAGTGAGAAAAAAGGGGATATCATATTGATGGTGACTCTTAGAGTTGGCACCCAAAAATAGAGAGTTGTAGCCTCGTAAGCGAGAAGGCAAAAGAATATATATGGGAGATTGCGCCCCGACGTAGCGCATCGCTGTAAGCCGGCAACTCAACGATGAAAGGAGCATCAAGGAGCAGCGGAACCGATATAGATTGCCTGAACCCCTGCAAGCTACCTATGAGATGATAAGCGGTGAGACTCGTAACCACGACGGAGTGCCTAACCCCCACAAGCAACGGATGGAGAACTGATCCGGCCGTTAAAGTCTGCCTATTCCTACGTTATTGAGCGAGTCCGAATAGAGACCCCAATAGATGCACATCAATATGCCAGCCAAAGTCCCCTTCTGCAGTCTGCAAAAATGGAGGTAACCTTTTATTAACTATTGCCAAATATCGTGAGTTACCCGAGTCTTATATGATAGGCGGAAGTTTAGGAATAATATAGATATATTGCGTACTGAAATGATATTAATTTAAATAAATGAAATAAGGCAGTGAAATAATATATTGATATAATGAGAATGTCTATAGGTTCATAATTAATAATAATATAATTGAATGTATACTAATATTTGTATTATGTTAATAAATTAATGTATTGTTTAAAATCAGAGTAATGGTATCATTGCCTACCACTATAACCAATCACGACCCACCCAAGAAATACCTACAACACACATTTTACTATAAATAAATAGAATACCTTAAAAGAAATTTCCAATCTCATTATAATTTTAAGATTTAAAAAAAAATTTGAAATTTATAAACAAAATTTTAAAATGCTCTTTGCTGCTTAATTTTTGATTTATTTCCTCAATTTTGAATTTTAATCCCTTTAAACTGTATATCAAACAAACCTGGGCATCGATTACTTAATCCCTTGAATAGTTAATTTTTGAGAGATTTTTTTCTGAATTCCATCCCGATTTTCATCAAAATTTTGCCTTTTGAAAAGTTATAAATCAAATTTAATTACCTTAATTAAGTCGAATTGTAAAATGCATACCCAGTATTTTTGTAAACAGCATCAGGATTCTTCCTTATCAATTTCATGAATTTTGAAGAAAAATTAAGTAGCATGGAGCATTTAAAAAATCTAAAAACCTTGAAAAATGTGTTTTGAGAAAAACAGATTTAAAATTTACTACTACACTTACCCATTATAAATTACTTTGTAGAAGCTTCATAAATGATTTTTTACTTGAAAAAAATTATTTTGGTACTAATAATCTACAGAAATATATATATATTTTTTACAATAACACAATCAGTATTACAATGACGAGATTTGTTCAAATAAAGGTCCACCGTTCCCTTAAAGAACACAATCTTAAAAGAGACATCCAGACATATCGGATAATCTGATAATCTATAGAGGTTAAGTTCGTTTTCAGAAAAAAAACATTACATTACTGTATTTGAAACTTGTAATATAAAACGGCTTTTTTTGTCAATTTGTTTTGATTAAGCAATTTTTAGTCAGTCATTTTTTTTAACCTCATGTCATAAAACTGGACACGTGCAGTGCATTTTACAGAAAATTTAAGGGCGTATTGATCAAAATGTATAAACGTGACGACACGGAAGTCTCATTTAATCTTCTAAGGGCATAATGAACATTAGAAAGCAATTTTTGAAATTTTTACCTCAGAGATATGAAATTTTACATATATATTCATTAACTTATGACTATATCAAACACCTTTTAAATTTTCATAAATATTTAAAAAACTGAAATTTTTATTATATTTTTTAAAATGCTCCTTATGATCCATGCTCCTTCCCTCCTAAATTTTGAATTTTTATTGCTTATAAATACATTTTGAACAGAGTTATGTGTTATTTTGTGCTTTCGTTGAATAGTTAATTTTTAGGAAATATTTTTATGCTTGTACTCTGAATTTACGTGACATTTTTGTACTTTTCTACACTTAAGTTAAACTATTTTTATGCTTGTACTCTGAATTTAAGTAACATTTTTGTACTACACTTAAGTTAAACTTTGATAATCTTAAAGATGTCGAAACCTGAAAGGGATACATAACTTTATTTTAATGTGTAAGATGAGTCTTTGTTATAAATTTCATAAAATTTCATCAAAAATTGTGACGCAAGTAGCATTTCAAAGACTTGCAAATCCGAAAATTACTCATTTTGATAAAAAGCCATTTAAAAGATATTTTTTCACCTACCTTTAATATTTACTTTTCTAAAGCCAACAAGTTTTCAGTTTACTTTTCATTACATATTTTAAATGCATTTTATTCTAATATTTACATATTTTAAAAAATATTAATACACCCCCAAAAAAATCCAATTTTTGTTCGATTTATGGTAATACGAAAGTCCACCATCCCCTAAAGTGAAAGAAAACAGCTGATGGGTATTTCGTCGTGAATTCTTTGATTGATGACGAGTATCAAGTTTTGTTTTACTCTGGAATAATTCGTAGATATTTAATATTCCCAGTGAAAGTGGTTTGAAATAATACTAAAGTCTAACGCAAAAAGCTTTAATATGATTTATAACAATTCAGAACGTTTATTGGGCTCAAAATATTCGGCAGTTAATCCCTCTAACTAGGTGTAAAACGTGAAAAAAGATTAAAATGGCAGAAAATCTATATTTACAAAAAAATCTTAATTTTGTACCTGTTACTATATCTTCAAAAATAAAGAACGAAATGTAACAGTTTTACCATCGACATCTTGCGCATTAAAGTAGAATAATATAAAATCGTAATATAAATGAATGAGATTTAAAAAAAAAAAGCTTAAGAAACGAACGAAAATTTCTTTGGATACAAGTTGAACAAAACTGACTTGAAAAATATACCTTAAATTTTAATCCAACATCTCTAAACAGGAAATATTTAAAAATTTTGAACTCAAAAAACATTTCAAGAAAATTTTCTTTATTATAACAAAACTGACACTTATAAAATATTTCTGTGCTGCCATCTGTTGGTTGAAAAAAATTTCTTGTTTACAACATAAGAAAGTGGTTTATCCGATAATACATCTTTATGTGTTGAAAAGAGGAAAGAAAGTTTAGGTATATTTTTGAAGATGTAAAATAAAAACAGAAATATCTTCATCAAAAGCATTTGTGGTGACCACAGCAATAATGCAAATAATCTATACTTATATATAAAGAGAGAGCGATTTTGTACGTGGAGGGTAATCTTCAGAACCACTGTACCTATTTGAAAAATTATTTCACTGTATGAAAGGTACATTATTCCAGATGGACATAGGCTATATATTATGTATATCTGATCAGTAGAAATAAAGTTAGAGGCTTAATCCTAACAATCTCCATTGTTTCCGCTACTGTCTTCTACCGCTTTTTGTTCCTAAAATTTCAACGATCCTTATCGTGGTGCTATCGCGGTGGGCTTCTGTTCTGACGCTAGCGGTTCGAACCTAGCCGTTCTCCGGGACGCCTTTTTCTTTTAAAAATTTATTTTAATTATTAACTAACATAAAATTAATTTAAGGTATTATTTAGGTTATTATTAAGGTAAAAAAAGATTTACAATTTATTGGCTATCAACTGGAAATTTATTGGTATAATATTTTGTTCAACCCGGACAAAGTCGGGACGGGCCGCTAGTTACAAGATAAAAAGAACTTTTTATATGCCATGTTTTTAAATTTTCTGTTGAATCATATACATTTGACAATTCTATGTACTAATAAATACTTTTTAAAATGAATTATCCCCTTTTTTGATGAATTATCCCATCAACTTGAAAGAAAATGAAGTTAATTGGAAGTTAACTTGCGTTTAACTTTTCGTTCCCATTCCGGCTGATAGATGGCTGCACCGGTCTACAAAACAAAATTAACTGAAAATAACTGAAAGTTAATTCCATTCTGCTTAAAGATGGCTAAAAGTATCAAAAAATGCATTGCCATGTGTTATGAGCGATTCTAAAAGTTTGAAATGTCTAACCAGTCGGGAAGTTAGTTAAAAATCGATTGCAAGATTTGTACTAGACAAACACACAAACAAACAAGAAAGCGAGTTAATAAAAAGATGGAAAAAATGATAATTAATGTTTATTTTTTTAAAATGTTTTAAATGCATTTTTTAGGTTTTCAGTGTGTCTTTTGGTACGAGGTCTTAATGAAGGCTTTATATCCTAATAAAGGCATAATGGAAAAAGGTATGTTCTTTATTGTTTGAGCATTCGGTACTTAAAAATTATTTTTCACGGACTCGGTTAATATCTTACCTGTAATGCGCAGTATAAAAATTAGAAAAAAACATTCCTGAGTAAATTACACAGTAAAAGTATTTTCAATCTCGGAATTAGAAAAAAATATTCTGCTGTTAATGGCAGATTTAAAAAAATATCTTCGAACAGCGTTGTGAAATTATCTTTCGCCTGCCTATATGGCCTCTCGAAAGAGAACGAATGAGTGACAAACGTATTCATTGTATCACATCGTTAAGTCTAAAGTTAGTATTAAACCTAATTATTTTTGGTCAATACTGTGAGATCAAACATTAGTTATCTTGCAATGTAATGAGGATTTCGTCAGACCAAGAAATATATCAACCATCTGACACTTGGCCTACTAGAGTCTACTATGTGACCATCGTCTAGTAAGTAGACGATAATCACATCCTGTGCTAGGAAACCTACTTTATCCTTTACAGCAAGGATGCACAGATTTAAAAAAAAATCGTTGCCTCGAACAGCAAGATTTCATTTCTGATTGATGAATCCACTACATTGAGTAAGAAATTCATTGTCATTCAATATATTCGTTACTGTATCCATGAGAGAGGAACAGCATCTGCGGTAAACTTGTGTCTAGATTTAGTTGAACTTATAACTGTAACAGAAAAACATATTTTGAATTCCCTTTTTCAATGTCGTGAGATAAAAAAAAAGTCAGAAATTTTCTTAAATGATAATTTGAGTGTTCCATGCAGCAATTCTAATGGGTAAGAAGAATGAGTAAAGGTATTAAAGACAGTTAGATTTTTATCACTGATAATTTGGCATATACTCGAACTATTATTTAATGATACAGTTTAATCTGATTCCTGTTTTGATAGATTCAAATCAATTATTGATCAGCTTTATGTATTGCACAATTCATCTGCGAAAAGTGCTACAGAACTAAAACAATGTGCCAGATTGCTAAAAATTAAACTCTTTTTAATTGGTCGAATTTTAAGCATACGATGGGGTTTACAGAGTTATAGAACAGTTTTTGCAGTTTGGAATAACTGTGAGGCTTTGGTGAAATATTTTTCTGACTGATTTCGAGAGAGTCCTCATAGAAAGATTGTTAATGATTATTGTTTTGGCCTTGATTATAAAAGATCAGCACATTGCATTAAAAATAAAAGAATAAAACTAGAATTCACTTACCACACTTTATTTAAGGCTTAAGCTAGGAGAGCACAAAAATTATTTGCACGTGGACATCAGAATTCTTCTTCAAAAGACCAAGAAACATTAGGTTGTCTTGATTCCATTACATTGGTCAATTCCGCATTTGTACAAATATGTCCAACACATGCGCAGGAACTTGGCTTACATAAGCTCGATTCACTTCTTCGTAAAACCCTTCGTAGATTGATTACATTTCCTTTGTGCTACACGTGTAACCACGTGCTTCAGAAAGCCTTCTCTATAAGAACACCCATGGACACTCTCGCCGAAGAAAATTCGAAGACTGACTTCACATAACGTTCTTCAGCCGGAAAATTCAAAATTCGCCACCCCTTATTTGTTGCCAACGTTTTTTTTTAAAACTTTGTAAGAAGTTCTGAAGAATGTCCATGAGCGCGCATTCATTGCCGTGCCACCGCTTTTAATTGGGCAGCAAGAGCAAAGCAAACCAGTTCCGTCTAGTTTTAAATCGGATGTTCCGGAAGTAGTTTTAAGTAGATGTTTTCATAACAAAGATGTACATACAGAGTATAAGAGAAAAATTACAACAACAAAATTTATCGTAGATTTAGGACTAATAAGAGATGGGCTTCGAAGTATTGCGTGAATAAATAATGGAATTAATATCGTCAACTTTGAAACTTTTTTTTTTAATATCGACAAGGGTTACCCGAATTTGTATCCAAGCCTGTTTCACTTATTTGTGCTTTTTTAGAGTAATTACTAGAGACCATATTTCCCCTAAGATTCGTGTTTATTTTCGGGACCGCCAATAGATTGAATTAGTGGTACCGAAAAAAAAACAATCTGCATTCTTCCTCTGTCTGGCATCTCCTCTTCCTTAAAAAATTACTATGAAGTTCAACAAATGACATAATGCTTCTTGATATCAACTCAACCAAAAATACAAAATGGTTGTCTGTAAAACCATTGAATATACTAAGTATAATATACTTCGATATATTCAAGAAGTAAAATTATAGAAAAAAATTTACTAAAAATGAAATAGACGTCTGTGTTACCAAGATAAAGCCTTATAATTGCGGTTCATAGTACGTGATTTTTATAGATCTGTGGATTATATGCATCTGATGACAGGGAGACATTGCTTAGCAGAAGTAAATATTTTGCTATTTTAAAGGTCTACTGAAGGATGAGGATAAATTGTCACCCAACAGATGTAAATTCTTGAATAAGCTGTGTGTATGAGTCAACCAGTTCGTGGTGTATAGGGGGAAGGATGTGGAAAAACGAGTATCTGCCACGTTGGAAAAAAAAATCTGTTCTTAATCGATTTATATTGCCGAATTCGTCAACAGAACAATGACCCTATAGCGGTTGGTTTCCAGGCGTGATGTCATTTAGTCCATGATTGTAGACAATATTAATGATGGACATTTTTCCTATTTTTTCTTCATTCTGATGTTGAGAAATGTATAATATTTTCCATAATTTATCTTAAATTTTATTACTGTACAAGTTTTCTATTCGCTCTTAAAACCGCTGTTGAGAAATTAATAATATGTCATTTTTTTTAAAAGCGTTGTGTTCTCTAAGGATTATATTAAATATGTCATTTTCCGGTTGGTAGAACAATTAATATTCCTTAATTCTTAAAAAAGTTCTAATAGCTGTAATAATTGGTTTTCTTTTAACTGTTTTGACAAAATATTCAATTCTTGCACGTTTTTGGTTGCTGCGGTTGGTAGGAATTGAGTTAAACATTGATTTCTAAACATTTAGCTCTGATTATTTTTTTATCACAATAAGTGTAGAATGAGAATATTCACATATATAAGATATACCAAAAAAATTTAATATATTCGACATTCCTCTAATTTAAGTTTAAAGTATTTGCATTCGGCACAAATTTCCAAAATAAGTAACAGAAATTTAGTAAAATATACTCGTTCCTTTGCACTTTATGATACAGGGTTCGGCAGAATGGACTTCCACATTTTTGAAGGTCACTCGTATGGAAATGGTGGTAGTAGGGTGGCGCGGGAGGTGGCAACAGTTCGTGAGGATTTTCGAGTTTTCAGTAGACACCATGACTTGGTTTTATGGACACCGCGGTTTCGTCATGGATGAACTAAAAAAAAAAATAACAATTCTGTAACAGCGATACAGAGAACAATAAGTACTCGCTTCGGACTCTACGCAACTGATGCTGTTCCTGATGGAAAAACAGTTTTGCGATGCGTTTAAAAAACAGGAGCAAGTGGGTCAGAATTTTCCGTAAGTACCATTTCTTTTCCGTACATACCATTTCTTGGGTTATACTTGAATTTTATAAAGCAGTGTTTCACAAAATATCATTACAAAAAGTTTTATCCCATTATCGTTCAAATCTAATATACAAGATATCTAATATAAACGGTCCTAAGAGACTTCCGAGACATTAATTTCTGCACTGTATATCAGGCCCAAAGTTTCCCCTTTGATAGCTTTCAAATATCATATCCGCAAAGATTCGTTCAATTTTCAACTACTCACTTTTTCGTACATACAATTTCTTAGATTAAACTTCAGTTTTGTGCAGCAGTTTATCACAAAATATCCTTAGGAAAATTTTTACATTTACTCCATTATCATTCAAATCTAATATACAAGATATCTAATATAAAGGGTCCTAAGAGACTTCCGAGACATTAATTTCTGCACTGTATATCAGGCCCAAAGTTTCCCCTTTGATAGCTTTCAAATATCATACCCGCAAAGATTCGATCAATTTTCAATTACTCACTTTTTCGTACTACCATTTCTTAGGTTTTACTACAATTTTGTGCAACAGTGTATCACAAATCTCATTACGAATATTTTTACTCTTACCCCATTAGCGTTCGAATCTAATATACAGGATTATTTTACTAACTGCAAAACAATTTTAAATACATGTTCTTCTCACAAACGTGAGCGTTCAAAAATCGATAAAGTTCTTTGAATATTTTTTCTTTTTTTAGCTCTTTCTTATGCATCAATTTAATTATTTTAAACAAATATTAGCTCCAGAAATTACGTTTTGTCGTATTCGAACACTTCGATTTTTCACACGTTTCCTTAAATATTTGCTTTCAGGGAATGTTTTATCAATCTTTCACCCCGTAAAGTAATGTTTAAATTAAGTTTTGGTAACGGAATGCTAGAAAGTAGAAAGCAGTGAAGAAATTTCAAATATAATAAATCCAAAGAGATTCATTTCTTTTCCAGAAGCCTTATAATCTAATATGAAATGAAAAATAAGTGCTAACGTATTAATTTAATTAATCTTAAGTGTACTTATGGATTGGAAGGTAATATATTCGACGGAAAAACATGTAAACTTTTATAAAAATCTGTTTTCTCTTCTAAGTTTCAAATACCTAAAAATACAATAAAAAGACAACTTTAAAGTCTGCCGTCCTGCCAGACTACTTAAAAATAAGATTTTAAAGACGCACCAAAGACGCTATTAATTAAGGGGGAACACCACCTTTAAAACTTCAAAAAATCGATTTTGGGTTTTTGCTATATTCTGATATTTGGCACATTTATGAACAATATGCAAAAGACAGCATAAAAAAATTCGTATTATTTCTCGAGTTATGAGAGTTTACGTAAAGCTCACTCTGTTGCCATGGCCATGTATATTCCAAATTTAACTTCAGTTTTCTCAAATATGTAAATTTTTGGATTATGCGCACTGTTACTCCCAAACGATGTGTGCTAGACACACAAAATTTTTATCAGACTTGTATTTTAAGCTTCTTTACATATTAAAAACAAAAAAATACAAATAAATTTGTAAAAAAAAAAATTGCACTTGAAAATGTTTCTAAAAATTTCTAAATTTTAACTTTTTAAAAATTTTTTGTAAAGTTTTTAGTTTAAACTATGTTTTTTGTATATTTTATGATTTTACATTACACTTGAGTATATTATTAATTTAATTTGTCCAAAAAATGGTTTCCGTATCTATATTTCTTTATTTTATGATGCGCGAAACATCCAATGATTTTTTTCCTGTTTAGTAACGTGTACAATTAAAAATAAAATCTAAAAATTATTTATGGATTTACAACTTCTATTTTTGTATAAAATGTAACTGAAGAATTGTAATTTTGATATAAAACAAAAAAATTATATATATATATATATATATATATATATATATATATATATATATATATATATATATATATATATATATATATATATATATATATATATATATATATATATATACACATATATATATATACACATATATATATATACACATATATATATACACATATATATATACATATATATATATACATATATATATATATATATATATATATATATATATATATATATGTGAGGAGCGATCCCTCTCCCTTGACGAGGCTTAACCGCCCCCGGGTCCGTTCTTCGTGTTATGGGAAGGTATTACGCGATTTACGAGTCCAGACACGGTCTTCAGTCCCAAAATTTATTTATTTACACATCTACTGGGACACATCACACATTATAAAAACATATATATTCAAATTTACGCTGATCACACATTATAAAACCATATATATTCAAATTTAAGCTGAGGAGCAAAATACAGCCACTTTTACACGTGTCGCCTCCTCGCTCCCTTCTCCCTCGATACCCGGGGCGACTTTTTCCCCCGTCTCTCCTCCTTCGCGCCAAACAGGTTTCCGGCTGGTCACTCTACGGGAGGGGAGGGGAGGGAAGCGGATATATATATATATAATCCATTCCTGACACGCCCCCGCCGAGAGTGAAATCTGTCTCCTTAGCTGATTTCACCATCACCTCACAGGAATGGATAATCGTGGGCGGATGATTCGTAGAGTCACAACACACACAAGAGACAGTTTCTTTGGAATGCAGACTCTTCAGGGTGCCCTGGCACCTCTAAAAACCAAGATCTATCGGTTACTCCCGATATTTGCTCCCTCCATTTCCAGCACACAAGGAAATGACACTTGCCCCTGTAATCTGTAGGGATTCACAACTTACACAAGATAACACCACTATTCTTTAACTTCGCTAAGCAAACATATTTAAGAAGACATTTAATACTAACTCGATATGTTTATATACATATACCACAGAATAAATTTTAACCAAATTAATACACATCGAGAGAGAGAAAAAAACTAGGAATTTCCAACATAGGCATCTCCCCTCGCGCTATTGTTGTCCTCCTGCTCCAGACGAGACAGGGCGTCTGCTCCATAATGTTGCTTACCCGGTAGATGAGTTATATGGTGATTCCACCTCTGTAAAGAGAGTGCCCATCGGGTTAATTTTGGGCTCTTGGGAGTAGTCGCATTCATATATTTTAACGGATTATGGTCAGTTATAATTTCTACCTGGGCCCCATATACCCATTTGTCAAACTTGTTTAATCCGAACAGCACTGCCCAGGCTTCCTTTTCTATACTAGCCCAATTCCGTTGCGTCGCCGACAATTTCTGACTGGCAAACGCGATGGGTCGATATTTGCCCTCCTCGTCAATTTGGGTCAAACAGGCACCGACGGCAACATTCGACGCGTCGCAATGTATTTGAAAGGGCATACCCATATTTGGGGTAGCCAACACCGTGGCTTCACATAGAATACTCTTTAATTTGGCGAATGCGGATTGCTCCGCCGTTCCCCACGGAACAATGTTCGGGGACCCCTTCTTGGTCAAATCAGTTAGTGGGGCTGATATTTCTGCATAATTCGGAATATAAGACCGATAGAAGCCCATCAAACCCAATACCGATCTAACTTCCTTTTTATTTGTCGGCCTCACAAGTTTTTTTATGGCCGCTATTTTCCCCTCCTCAGGAGCATGTTTACCCCCCCCTATTTCATGACCCAGATATTTAATTTTCCTCGCCGCAAACGTGCATTTGTCTAGACGAATAGAGAATCCCATTTTCTCCAAGTTTTCCAAAACTGCAGATAAATGTCTTAAATGATCGTCGAAAGTTTCGGAGAAAATTACGACATCGTCCATATAGGCTTGAGCATAATCACTATGATTTTTAAGAGCACGATTCATTTCTCGCTGAAATGTACCAGAAGCTCCCGACAGACCAAATGGCATCGTTTTCCATTGGAAAACTCCGTTGTGGGTTTTAAATGCGGTTAACGGTTTACTACTCTCATCCAAAGGGATCTGCCAGTAGCCCTTTAATAAATCCAAACTAGTTAACCACTGAGCCGCCCCCGCCATGAAGATTAATTCCTGCATATCCTTCATAGGGAAAACTGGTACTTTCGTGACCGAATTTAGCGCACGATAATCTACACACATTCTAACCGTCGCGTCTTTTTTTGCCACACAGACAATGGGATGGGCAATTTCGGCTCCCGAGGGTTCGATTAAATCCCAATCTAACAATTCCCGTATCTGTCTGTCCACCTCCTTTCGGTAAGCAATAGGTACACTGTAACAATGAGGCTTTTTACGTACTGCGTTAGGAACAAGCTCTATCTTATGAGTCCCTACCCTAGCCGGTTGAACAGGTCTATTAAAAAGCGATTTACGTCCCCTGATTATATTTCTGAGGTCCCTTGTACGTAGCTCACTTAACTTTGGTAACCCCAGGTTGTTCATTTGTTCCATAAAGCAATCCTCTTTATTAATAGTAGGAACTGTTTCTACTATTCCAAACTCTTCCTCACCCTCAAAAATAACGTTCACCGCACTCGATTTCGTTATATAGTGCCTAATTTTATTTTGGTGTACGTGTTTCTTCGTATCATCCGGCAATTGAACTATGAACGAATGAGGATTCCTTTGCTCCAGAATTGTCGCCGGACCTTGCCACCTAGCATATAGTTTATTCGCCGAATCCGGTATTAACACAACTACCTGATCCCCTAGCTTAAACACCTTGTTAGATGATCTTAAATTGTAATAGTGCGCGGCTCTCTCTTGCTGGACTTCGGCCGTAAGATTGGCTTGTTCGGCAGCCCTTTCAAATCGCGCCTTTAAATTTTGCAAATACGTAGGGATCGAAGTGAGGTCTAACCGCAGATCATCATGTTTGCCGGTCCAAGCGTTTTTCAAAATCGATAATGGCCCTTGGGGTCTCCGGCCATACATAAGCTGGAACGGGGCGACCCCCGTTGTTGTATTTGGAATTTCCCTGTATGCCCACAGTGCATAAGGTAACTGCAAATGCCAACCCCTACCCTCCTCACGAATTATATGGTGTAGCATCCTTTTCAACGTCTGATTAAAACGCTCTACTAACCCATTAGACTGTGGATATCCCGGTGTTGAAAATCTGGGAGAAGATCCGATTCTCTTCTGAAATGCCCTCGTTAACTCTGACTTGAAATTTGTCCCATTATCTGAGGCAATTACACTGGGTATCCCAGTCCGCGAAAATATACCCAACAAAGCTTCACACGTACCCCTAGCGGTGAGGCTCGTTAAGGGTACGGCTTCCGCCCACCTGGTATGCTGATCCACCAGGCATAAAATATATTTGTGACCCTTTGAACTGATTGGGTCGATAGGTCCAATGATATCGACGTTCACCACCTGAAATGGCAATTCCGGTCTAGTTACCGGCGTAATTGCCGCTCTGTCCGATGTTCTCACGGGTCGCGTCAATTGGCACTCCCTACACGAGGAACAAAATTCCTCTACTTCCTTCTTCATCCCTTCCCAAAAGAACGAGTATCTAATGCGTTGTAGTGTCTTTTTCACCCCCATATGACCGCCAAACACCGAACAATGAGCTAACCTGACAATTTCTTCCCTTCGGCATTGGGGAACAACCAGCTGTGGGACGTTCTCCCCCAAAATTTTATCCCTGTGGAACAGCCACCCATCAGCTACATAATAACTCCCTTTTCCCGCCAACGCCTTCTCCCACCCATCCTTTAATAAATCACAACCTTCTTGTTGCCGCCGAAACTGGTCAGAAACAGACCCCCCCCCTATTTTCGCCCGGCACGAAATCTCTCGTCTCCAGTTCATGCTCATTCATCCCGGTGCAGTTCGAAACGTGAATGCCCTTTTCGCGCCCTGGACAATGCTCTGATTGTTCGGCGGTCGGGAAGTAGGACTTCTCTGTCTCCTTTGTTCTTCTCTGGGGTCTGTCATTTCTCTCGGGAGACCGAGAAACGTTTTCGATTCGACTTCTCGATAACATTTCAAATATTTCTGGGGGAAGCAAAACGTCATCTACCAACGATTTCGCAACAGCACATAAAACCTCCGGCCGTTCGTTAACGCCTGAATCAAAGACTCCCAAGGGAATATTCACCAACGGGCATTGAACTGCGGGTCCAAAAATCCCTTTTAAAAATATGGTGGGTTTTCCCTCCGTTTTAACTTCTGGTACAATACTTTCCCGCACTACAGTTATTTCCGTCCCGGAATCAATTAGTGCGTTAGCTATTCGCCCGTTCACGTTGATAGGAACCCTTTTTAACTTACATAACTGTTCTTTTAAGGACTTTCCGGTATTTCTTGGCACACTGAACGAGTTCGCTCTAGCAACTACGGTATTCTCTGCCAATATCCCCTGTTCTTCGGAATTTTCCTGTTCTTCTATCTCGTGGTCTTCTTCCGCAAACGACATATTTACGTTTGCCTTTTCCCTTTCCCCCCATGTTACATTTCTTTCCTGTTTTGGGAATTTCGGACAGTTTCTCTTTAAATGAGCAGTTGACCCACAACCATAGCACTCCCACTTTTTCGGCGTTCTACCGAACTTTTCATTTTCTCCTGAGAAAGAACCATTTCCCGGGAGCATATCTAGTTTAAACCCCTTGGCATTTCGGTCCCGACCCCTAAAATCCGCAAATTTTGTGTCGTTACCCCCCTTCGTGCTATAAGCTCTCCCTTTAGCCGAAGAGAATATATCGCACTCTTCCGAGAGCGTCTTTGCTTTAAACCAACCACTCCCCTGTCTAATCCTGATATGCATAGCCATTTCTTGGTCCAACGTCTGAAACATTCTATCAGCTACCACCAACTGATTTAAACCTTCGAAGTCATTTACTTCTCTCAATTTAACGTAGTGTAGCCACATAGACATTAACCTGGTTGCGAACTGACCAAAAGTTTCGTCGGTGCCCCTTTTAGCTTTCCTAAAATTATCTAGGCACGTCTGAGGAGACGGTTCGTATTCTCTCAGCACTATCTTTTTCACCTCCTCGTAATTATTGTACTGACCCTCATTTAAATATATTAACAAATCTGCCGCCTTATCCTCCAAAAGGTAAATTAAAATTTTGGCCTTCTGTTCTTCTTCTATCCTCTCACTTTTGAATGCCCTTTCTAGACTCGTAAAGAAATAACTCCACCCTTCGGGTTTATTTGGGACTTTCACGGTCAATAATTTTATGGTTTTAATAATTTCATCTATTGATTTGGATTTAATAGGTATGCGATTTTGTAGTTTTAATGTTTCGATTTCAATACGTTCGTCTTTCCCTTGTTTTTCCTCTCTCTCAGTAACTATCACGCTGAGCATATCCTTAATGAGGCTTTCTTCATAACTTTCATGTTCGAGAATAAGTTTCCTTAAATCTAATATCTTATATTCTTCCTTAACTTCGATTCCTAATTCTAGCGCTAGCGCTACCAAGTCGCACTTTCTCGATTTTGCAATAAATGCCATGTTAGAAATACCAGTTAGGAAATACAATAACAATAAAACTAATACACAGAGAAAAAAAAATCAATTGAAACTCCACCCGACCTTTTCTCTTACAAAATTCTATCGAACACTATTAAATTTCATCTAACCATAAACATTTTTAGAATCCCAACAGAGAACAGAAGCAAATATCACTTACCTTGGACAACATTTCTGGATTGTATAGATTTCCTGGAGCTAGAATCGAAAATAGTATGGCCTCCTGTTGATCATCTTCCTATAGCCTTTGCCGATGACTGTACACTGATGATAGAGCGCTGATATCCTTACTGACGTAAAGCTGCGATCCTCGCTTGCGTATTTTACCATTCCACGCCACCGTTGCCGCCAGATGTGAGGAGCGATCCCTCTCCCTTGACGAGGCTTAACCGCCCCCGGGTCCGTTCTTCGTGTTATGGGAAGGTATTACGCGATTTACGAGTCCAGACACGGTCTTCAGTCCCAAAATTTATTTATTTACACATCTACTGGGACACATCACACATTATAAAAACATATATATTCAAATTTACGCTGATCACACATTATAAAACCATATATATTCAAATTTAAGCTGAGGAGCAAAATACAGCCACTTTTACACGTGTCGCCTCCTCGCTCCCTTCTCCCTCGATACCCGGGGCGACTTTTTCCCCCGTTTCTCCTCCTTCGCGCCAAACAGGTTTCCGGCTGGTCACTCTACGGGAGGGGAGGGGAGGGAAGCGGATATATATATATATATAATCCATTCCTGACAATATATATATATATATATAAATTAATATTATTGGAGTTTCAGTAGCTCGAAATTGTTCATGTTTACAGTCATTTCAGTGTAGTCAAAGGTAGTGTGCCCCCATAAATTCATTATATTTTCTTGCCCTATTAAACTTCGCCAAGGCATATTACTTGTTTCATTGAACATTGTAATGAACTTTAACCCTTTCAACGGCAGTGACGAAATATTACGTCGAGCCCTGACTGTCTCATCCGGGCAGTGACGAAATATTACGTCCGACCTTAGCCGTCTCATTCGGGCAGTGACGTACCCCTGAACAGGCGCAGGTTATTTTTCCAGCACTGCACGGAGTTTTTCCCCCGTTTTCGGAACGATAAAAGGTGCTTGATTTACAACCTCGAATTGTCCGAAATTGGGGAATGAAGACCCCTACATGTACATCTCCGATTCTGACGCATTCACGGGATGGGGGTCTGAATAGAGCGACGTTGGTAAGTTGGAGGGGCGGGGGGGGGGGAGGGGGTTGCAGATCGACTTTCTCGAAAAGTCAGATGTTCGGTAATTGCATCAGTTTCCAAGAAGGAAGGTCAAGAATGGAGGGTGTGGAATATCTAGCTGGCTGTTGTAAGGCCACAGGAACAGGGCGCTTATGAATTTCCCTAGGATCATAATCTGGGAGATTCGCGAATTTTTATGTTTTTAAACATTAACAAGTTAAAAATTTCAAAGGCAATAATTTAAATTATGATTAAATTATTATTACGATTAATGATAAAGTTTTCATTGCACTATTAGTATTTACATATGATAAATTATATATTAAATACATGAAACCATGATTTTTTTTATCCTATGTCAACAAAACTCTTACTAATCACAGTGATAGATAAAATATGATATTGCAATGATAGAAGTTCCCTCCTACTTTATCTTTTACTTTACAATCTAGATAAAGCCATTATAGCTAATAAAATTACATTTGAATGAAACATAATGTAAAACTATATACATAAGTAATTTTGATTTAAATCAATGATTTTTTTTAAAAAATCAAGTGATTTAAATCCTAATTTAAATCAGGATTTAATTCATGTACTGTATATTTAAATTATGTATATTTAAATTTAATTAATCGTCTTTTAATAATTTTTATAACTAAAATAACGATTTTAATAACTAAAATAATGTCTAAACATATTTTATTTTATTTTATCAATTTGGCTACATTTCAAACTTTTCAATTATTATTTTATTACTTTCCATACAAGTTTGAAAAGTTATTTGATGTTGTACAGTGCTTCATACTGGGAAATGGCTGAATGGTAGGGCTCTGTCTTTCGGTCCCGAATCCTACTTCTGGCATGGATGATTCCCGCCTTTCGTAATCGGCTTTAAAATTAGGTTCCAGTCTATCTAATTAACCCTCGTGTAACAAAATATTGTTTAGTTCTTCATCTCGGTCTTCTAACATCTTGTTTTAATCTGTAAATTAATGGGTTGGAGGGATTGGTGAGAAATTCTTAGGTGTTTCTTTTCTTTTTTTTTAACTCACGTTGAACTACCTACCCAAATTATCAGGTGTAAGGCGTTTAGAGCGTCACATTCGAGGTTATCTCCACAATTTTGATCATCCTCATGAGATAGGAATTTTCTCCTGATTTCGTACCCCTCTCTTGCGTAGCCGACTTCCCAGCGAGAGGATTTTCGGACCCCGTAGCTGTTTCCTTAAAATTTCATTGATTTTTGATAGTGGTCGGAAGCAAATTAATGAAAGCATAATTTTCCGGGTGAACCTTACGGTGCTGGAGTTCGCAGGTTCGAGTCCCTTTTCTATATGAATGTTTGTATTCATCTGTATCGACATTAAGCAGTAAGTCCCGGTCAAATTAGTCTTCGAGTACCAAAAATTGACCTAAGCTCTCTAAACAACCAAATTATCGGAATTTCTTTATTACAGCATTTAACTAGGACATTGATATGACCGATACAATCTTAAAATTGCAGTTAAAAAAAAGATGTATTTTCATAGACACAAAAAGAATATGATTAAAACAAAACTGATTTGTAAAATTGTGTATTTAACTATAAACTTGTGTATATACGTATGTGCAATAGCGTCTAAATAGTGCATTCAATTGAACTCAAATCCAATATGTGTGTTGCGAGAAAATACTAAATTTTTAATTCTGATATTTCAAAAAATTTGGTTTTCTGCATGAAAACCATGAAAATTGGCAAGTCATAAGTTAAGCATGAATATTCATTCATCAACAAAATTTTTCGGCTGCAATATAAATATTATAAAAATTAATTTTGGATGTTGTTCCAAAATTGTTATTAATTCGCTATTGCACTGCAAATCAATCAAAAATAAGAAAATGAAAAAGGGTGAGCTGATTGCTTATCAACGGGGGAAAACTTTGATAATGAAGTGGCATGATAAAAGATCTGTCGCCATTTTAAGCACGATCCATTCCACAGAAATGCAAAATATAACAAAACATGGGAAAACTTATAAAAAACCCGTACCAGTTCTGGATTGCAACCATACAATGGGTGGTGTGGACAGAATGGATGGATCTATTTAAAATTATGGCAAAATAAGAAAAACGATAACAGAAAATTATGGGATATAAGAAAAACGATGATAACAGAAAAAATATTATAAAAAAATTGTCAGGCACCTTTTAGATATTTCTGTTTCGAATTCATTCCTTCTTTACAAAACAAAAATGGAGGGAATCTTAATAATCTGAACTTCCGTTTGAAATTAATAGAGAGAATAATGGAAGAAAACATTTCTTCTGAATAAGAAAATATCTCTATCCATTCATGCAAAATTTGTGATGAAGCTTTGTGCCCCGCTTCCTGTTTTGAAAAATACCATACAAAAGAATAGAATGTTTAACATATATTTCTATATTTAAAATAACTATACGTCTTTGTTTACATCACATTTTCACATAATAAGAAATAAGCAATTGTGTATGATATAGCGATCTATTATCGATCTTCTGTTGTAAAAAATTGTAGCACTTGAAAATATGGTATTATGTATTAAGGTTATAACAAGATCATTGCATCTATAATTGTAACATCAGAAAGAACTAACAAATTTTTAGCGATATAATTATTTATTTGTAATATAAAAGAAAATATACTGTCGTGAAAACATATAGAATAAATGAGTCGAAACTAAAAGCAAGGGTGAAACCATGTTGCTGTTGACCCTTGCATGATAAAATAGTTGATTACCAGATTACACGGATTTGAGCCTATTCCCTCAGCCACAAGGATCAACCCCATGCCAGCTGAGAGATTCTGCACCCTTGCCCAATGATCTGGAACTGACGCTAAGAGTTTGAGCCTGTTTCCTTGACGACAACGATCAACCCCATGCCAGCCGTGAGACTCTGCACCCTTGCACAAAGATCAGGAACTGAGTGGTAACTTCCAGATTGTGTTTACTGATATTCTACGTGGACTGCCAATTATGACGCAACGGATTATTATCCTTATACCTGTGAGTGTTAATGAGTCCGAGGACTGAAACTCATGCGTATACATGTGGTGTCATCGATGTCAGCCAAGGTTTGTTTCAGAGTATTTTATATTAATGATAGGGAAGTGTCATTTGGAACTCTAATTTCGGCATTCCTAAAATTTTAAGATTTTGAGAGAAAGATTGAAAACAATTAAAACATTAATTACAAAGTTATGTTGAGAAATTTAATTACTGATGAATTTGAATATGATTGATGATTGGTGATTTTGAATATGATGTGTGTAACTATAAGTAAATGTTACTGGTGATTTTAATTGGTAGTAACAAAGTTATTGTGAGGAATTTAATTACTGACAAAACATTATTATTGAGGTGTATAACTATTAGTAAAAATTATTGATGAATGTAATTGGTAGTAACAAAGTTATGATGAGGAATTTTATTACTGATGGAACTGATTATCAATGATGTGTGTATCTATTAGCAAATATTTATTGTTGAAATTAATTGTGATAATTATTGCGGTTAACATTTGTGAATATCTAGAAAAATTGCATTGAATGATTAACTTGAAAGAAATTTAGAATAAGATTAAATAATTTGAAGAAAGTTTAATGAATTTTGAAGTGTTATTGTATATAAAATATATAGTAGTGTAAATAAACCATATATATTCAAGCATAACCTTTGAGCAGTCATTTTGGTACTGTGTGTCACTTTTTATACTAACCTTGAGATCATGCCAAAAATGGAATATTATGTTATAACCTTAATTCTAAAATTTAATATTATCTAATTTTGGTTTGTTAAAATAATTCTTTTTTCCGAAATTTCATTACATATACGAAACAATAAGTAATTCTGTGTGTGAACTGCAATATTCTTTTATCGTTTTGTGTGAGTGTAATTCGTTTAACAATGAAATATAAAATTCATAGGATAAAACAATGTGATTGTAACATGACACATTTAAATAATTTGTGTATTATTATGTTTTAATTATACAAAATTTACACTTATAACATTTTTTAACCACTTGCAGTGCTTCAGAATGTGTAAATATTTTTACGGCTGTTAAAATGTATCTTCTGTGTAACAAAATGGTAATTATAGAAGTTTAAATTTTTGGTTCCTGAAATCAATGAAGAAATAAAATTTATATGGGAAAACGTGTGAAAAATATTATGCTAGTGAGATGAAATATTTAATGGAATTCTCTAGAATTTTTTATTAACTTAAAACTATAAGAGATGGTTTAAAATCTGAAATATTTAATATTTAATTTATATTTTCGAATGCTTTGTTTTGAAAATATCTGAAGTTTGGAAGAAATTGAATATAATATTTTTGCCAAATTTTCATAGCATTTTAACGTTATCATCAACCGCTACGGAGGAGTGTTTCAGAGGAACGGAAATCTCTTATACACGACCCTCAAAAGCTGTTCCCCCTTTTCCTCTGGTCTAGCCTACGGCTAGAGCGGGTGGAATAAGCCACACACACACACACGTACGGTTTCCTAGAAAAATTCCGCTTTCTTGTTGGGGAACAAATTTGGGGGAGACACTAGCGGGGTGCTAAATTTTATTACTGTAGAGGGTTGCGGTGACAGGCAAAAGATACTTCCGAAAAGGGGGAAAGAAGTATTTTTGCAGTGAAAACAAACTTTTTTCCAGGGAATCGGGCCGCTTGAAGGGTAGAACTGTACAAGTTTCAGAAGCCAGGATATGTGAATTAGAGTTTCGAATTGAGCCGGTGAAAGGGTTAAAATGTAACAATTTAAATTGCTTCAAAGTGATAACGCTATCACTTTTTTTTTCTAACGCCTTTTTTCTAATTCCTCTTTGATATTCACAGCAGTCGTTACTTTATTATGGGAGCACCCTTTAGTTGAGCCAGCATTGTTGCGTATGAGTTGACAAAACGTTAACAACCACGCCTTATTCGGGGTTTGAATCACAGCCCACATCTGGAAGCTCACGACGATAACCACTACAGCACGTGGGCGGTATAATGGTAGATTAAGGAATCGTAAAACACGATTCGAAATTTTAAATAATATGCACAGAGGCATTATTGATTAAATTCCTTATATTTTCATCCTTTGTGAAACTTCTCCAAGGCATGGCAATATTTCCTGTTCCGATATTACATGATGTTCAAATATAAAGAAACTAACTTCATAGATGAGGAAAAGGCCAGGAATTGTGTGCTGAGGGTGTCGTGCAATTGTTAATTCTGATAAAATATTAATTCTGATAAAATATTACTTTAGAGGATCAGTTGTAAAACATTAAATCCGTTGAAATCCGTTGAATCAGGGAGGGTGGGAGAGGGTACGATCCCCCAGGTATCGTCCCTAGAGGTTTTTCGGTGAAAATTAAGGTGTCACATGACTCAATCGGAATCTACCCTTGTGGTGCCAATGTAAACTGGGTCTGCACCCCTAAGCTCGCTCGCCCGTATGGACCTGGTCTGCAATACTTCCAGTCAGGGGGTCATTAGAAAAGACAAGAACGATTTTTTGCATTCTTGTTCCTTTTACAAGAGCCCGGGCGATGACCGACTAGCTAGGACGCTTCGGTTCGATACCAGAGTCTGTGGGTTCGAGAATATTGGCATGGTTGTTTGCTGCCATTCGGAATCGGCTTTAATTAGTAGGTCCCTGTCTAATTAGCCCTCGCGTATAAAACAATAACCATAGCGCTCTCAACCAACCAACCAACTTTTTACAAGTACGTTGTTCAAACTGCGTCGATCAATGTAACTAGTAACAAACTAATTGCAATTTCTTCCTATTCGGAAGTAAAGAAAAGACAAGATAATGTGATTCTGTAGTCAGAATCACAAGCACTAGACTATGCATGAATATTAAAGTGAAATATTTTATCTGAAAGTTTAGTTTCATTTATGTATCGAATACGGGCATCAAAAGGCTTATCGCCTGGAATAAATTTGGAACAATATATCCCAAACAGAACGACATGCATCAATGAATCAGGGGACATTTAGCCTACACGAAGTTAATTTTAATGCAGAATAATAATGCAGAGTAAGTTGACAGAGAAATATATAAAGTTGATGACCTATATTTCCTACAGAGATAAGTTTGATAATTTAGATAACATTACTAACATACTAAAATTCAGTCAAGACAAATCTGAATACTTGAAAACAGTACACACTCACGTTAATATTCATAAGCAGACACTAACAATGAATCATGATGCAAAAGACCACTAGATATAAAGTTTTTTAAAAGGAACTCTTGTTCATAAGCATTATATAATAAACAAATATTTAATCGCTCACTGATGTCTGAGAGAAACTTCTAGCATAAGCATATTACATTAGAATTTGTTTTGAATATTTTAGGTGAAAGAATATGTATGTTGTAATATTTTAAAAGTAAGAATTTTATCACTATTGTGTCTTCTATTAAAGTGATTAATGATGAAAGTTAAGTTTAAAAACTGAATGTTATTTTAACATAATTCCATTTAATAAACTCGTAACTGTTGGATAAGGCAGATTTTAAAATTAAAAAAAAATTATTCCTCTTATAAAATGTTGTGGAATAACCAGAAATGACATTTAAAGTTTTCAAGTTCATTTTTAAAAAAATATTAAGAAGCACTTCTATATCAAGATAGAGCAAAAATTGGCCTAATGAAATTTTTTATGCATGCTTTCTAGGTTTAAGTATTTATATTTACTTTAGTCAGGAACAATTTTCATAGATCAGTTTCACTTTCCTTTTATGTATCGACTTCAGTTCCTTTCAGTATAATATTGTTAACAATTTAGCTGAGTCCACACAAGAAAGCATTAAACATAATATAGTCTCAATCTATACAACTCAATTAATTAATATATTAAATAATGACTAATAAAGTAATTAAGACTAAATTTAATAATAGATAAATGATGAATTTTACATTGTATATCGATGAAGTAACATTTTCAGATTCTGGTTTTTTCTTTAGGCGTAACACCATTTTCAAAAAATTAAATATATATCATTTCACTGCTATTTAGTTTTCTATCAGGTCTTTAAGTAGGGAAGAAAGTTCATCGTATTAAATAAAATTTAATACGGATAAATTTGACATTTGATTTTGAATCACTTCTGAAATTTTAATATATTTGTTTACCATGTTTTTATTAACTTGCTTTCTTGTGTGTGTGTTTGTCCAGTACAAATCTTGCAATCGATTTTTAACTAACTTCCCGACTAGGTAGACATTTGAAACTTTTAGAATAGCTCAGAACACGATGACAATGCATTTTTTTAAATAATTTTAGCCATCTTTAAGCAGATTTTTACCATGTTTTTATTATTTTCAGTTAATTTTGTTCTCTAGACTGGTGCAGCCATCTGTCGGCCGGGACGGTAACGAAAAGTTAAACGCAAGTTAACTTCCAGTTAACTTCATTTTCTTTCAAGTTGATGGGATAATTCATCAAAAAAAATTTTTTTTAAGTATTTTTTAATGCATAGAATTGTCAAGTTTATATGATTCAACAAAAAATTTAAAAACAGGGTATATAAAAAGTTCTATTTATCTTGTAACTATATTTTCTGGTGTTACTTTAAAGAACATTAAATGTTATTTAAAGTATTAAATGTTATTTAAAGTAACACCATTAAATGTTATTTAAAGTTCACCCTTAAGTGCCGAAGATATAACATTTGGAAATCTTCAAATCACCTTTTTTTAAAGGTGCACTTTTGTTTTTCGACATTCACCCATTCTACAACGCGAGATTGTTCCTTGCTTGCAGAGGGAGCACCGTGTAGGTAAGATAATATCACACCCTGGAGTCACCTCTATTTAAATCAAGCACCCCAGGGGAAATCTTAAACAGACTTGAACTCAAGAATTATCCAAATGAGATTCATTTGCGGGAAGAGAGAAAAAGTTTATGTGGTGAAAATTTTCTCGTTAAATGGCTGAGTAAAAAAAAAAAAAAAAAAACGGTTCAAAACCGAATATTAGTTTTAAAAGAGGATCGATATAAATTATCCTAAAAATTTAAATTAATCGCTATTTCAGCTTATCGCTCCGATCAAATTCACATATGTTTTTATAAAGGTTGTTTTCGTCGGACATAAAAGCAATAAATAAGAAACGTACAATAGCTAAGCGGTTTATTTAATAGAGTGAGTGTTATTGTTCTTTCGGATTACTCGCAGTATCCATTCAACTTATTAATGTCATTACTATTATTTGTCATGTAGCTGGCATTCTTCAATTTGTAAACACACACACTCACACACGCAGGCACGCACGCAATAGCCATATAAAATGGTACACCTGCCTAATATCGTAAAGGGTCTACATGAACACGCAGAAGTGCCGCACTGCGACGGGGCATGGACTAGACTAAATGTCTGAATGTATCCTGGAGACAATACACACCATGAAACCCGCAGGGCAGTCCACATATTCATAGTAGTGAGAAGGGGGGGGGGCATCTCCTCTTAACTACGCGTTGCAAGGCATCCCACATATGCTCAATAATGTTCATGTCTGGGGATTTAGGTGCCCAATGGAAATGTCTAAATTCAGAAGAGTGATCCTCGGGCCACTTGGTAGCAACTCTTGACGTGTGGGGAATCGCATTGTCCTGCTGGAATTCTCCAAGTACGCCGGATTGCACAATGTACATGAATGGGTGTAGATGATCCGACAGGATGCTTAAGTACCCGTCCCCAGTCTTCTCTAGACGTATCTGTGTTTCATAACACGTGAACTGTACACACCCCATACTATCGCAGAGGCTCCACTAGTTTGAACAGTCCCCTGTTGACACATACGGTCCATGGTTTCACGAGGTTGTCTCCATAGCCATACACAACTATCCACACGATACAATTGCGAGGTGAAAATAGTTTGTGCCATGCAGTCAACAACGATACACGAGTGGACCTGCAACTCCGAAACCCTATATCAATGACGGTCCGTTGAACTGTTCGCACGCCGACACTTGTTTATGCCCCAGCATAGAAATACGCAGCAATTTTAGGAAGTGTTGCACGTTTATCTCGTTTGAGGATTCTCGTCGGTCGTCGACAGTCCTGCCCTTTCAAGGGTTTTTTCCGCCCTCACCGCTTCCGGAGTTCTTATGTTTTACCATATCCTGATATTCACGGTACACTCGTGAAATGGCCGTGCGCGAAATTAGAAATTGCATCGCTATCTAGGAGATGCTATGTGCCATCTCTCGTGCGCGGACTGTAACGACACGTTCAAAGTCACATAAATCGTGATAACCTGCCTTTGTAGCAACAGGAACCGATCAAACAGCTTCGCCAGTCACGTGTTGTCTTATATAGGCGCTGCCGTCCGAATCGCATTACGCTGATCGGTTTCATGTATCCGTTATTTGCATACGCACGTCCGTACCAGTTTTTGTTTTGCTTTTCAGTGCATATGTATATATATATATATATATATATATATATATATATATATATATATATATATATATATATATATATATATATATATATATATATATATATATATATATATATATATATATATATATATATATATATATATATATATATATATATATATATATATATATATATATATATATATATATATATATATATGTCTCAGTAGTTTTTAATAATAAATTTCTATATTTAGTCCATGTATTTTACAAAACAAAAGAAGAAATTTAGCTCTTCATAGATATCAATAGTTGTCTATTAAACTAACAAGGACAAAAATTTTATTTCGGGTTTTTAAGTATTTAAACAGAAAATTGCAAACGTTTCGTAAAAACCATTCGCTCACAATTGGTTTGGATTCTTAAATCTTCATTACAGTGTAAAACAGGAACTTAGTATCTAAACATTTTGTAGATCTAAAAAGAAAAAAACTTTATTACATCTTACAGTAAAAGAATTTTTAAAATACTGAATGTTTTTCTGCAAGTGTCTTCTTTTAAAACAGGTTAATTTAGATTTGTGTCAAAATTTTATCTTGTAAAATATGTAAAAATATATTTTCTAATTAAATGTATCCCCCTATTTTTTCTTGTATGATTCAATGCATTTATTTTATGTACATTTTTTTTAACAGCCAGTGATATAAATTTAACACTACTTAATCTCATCAACAAATTGTTCCAGAAAGTGACATTTACTTTGCTTAATTAAGAGCACCTACGATATTGCTTTCTTTATAATTTGTATTCTTTGACACAGCGAATACCTAAATTGACACAAAAGACTTAGTGGTACATAAAACTTTAATCCAATTTCAGAATAAATAGTGAAAAAAAAGTTTTAAATTGTCGAAAAAGACCTTTTTTTCTGGCAATATCAAAGCACTAGAAGAATTTTAGAAGAAAACGATAAAACTGCCAAGTGAAGATTAAAAGAGCATAAAAATTCATAAGCATTATTTCAAAAACTAAAAACTGTTAGATATCGTTTTTTAGAATAAATATTCTATGTTTATTATTTACTAAATATTTTCTATATTAATTATTTATTTAATTTTTTACATGTTAATTATTTATTAAATAATTTATATATTAATTATTTATTACATTTTTATATGCTAATTAATTATTAAATATTTTATATGTTAAATTAAATGATATTTATAAATTATAATTAAATATTTTATGTGTTAATATCTGCTATCGTAGAGAATCAATCTTTTTCCTCTCTTTTAACAAGTGGGGCATTAAATACTAGCTCTAATTAAATTGAGAAATGAAAACAAAGTTAATTTTCTTTCTCGTTTATTATTTTGAAAATCATGAACAAAAAGACAGTTTAAATTAAAATTTTCAAGAATCTAACAAATGTATTCAATCTTGAATATTTCTACTTAAACCAATTATCAACTTAATACTCGTGCAGTATTGCATTGTTATGCAATATTCTATAGTACTCGCAAACTGACACGTTAACAATTATTCATTAAAAATTCATTACTTGTTTGCGCCTCGTGTTTGCATCTCTTTCTTGCAGAATCTTCCTTTCATGGAAAAAAAGGATATACCCAAGTTAAATAAACTTGGGTATATCCGATGCTAAATAACAAAAAGAATTATTTGTAATTACTGCCATTAAAGTGCATAAATTTAAAAGGGATTTTATGTTGTATATAATTCATTAAATTAAAAATGAATAGTTAAATTGCTTATAATAAATCAAATATATCAGACACTTGAATTAAAGGGCTTTTTTTCATTTTGACTAATTACTTTATGTGTTTTAAAATTAACGAGTTTGTGACTTAAGCCTACAGGAAGAATTATTTAAAACCTTTTCAATAAAAGATTGCGCGGTTGTTTACAACTTTGGAAGTTTGTTCTTTAAGTTTTTTGACAAATCTATTCTTCAAAACAGTTGTTATTATAATTAATAAAATGTAGTAATTTTAATATATAATAAATTTATTATAATTAAATATTAAATTATAATAAGTTAAACTTTATGTGTTTTAAAATTTACGAGTTCGTGACTTATAATGAGAAAGTGACAGGAAAGTTACGCAGCCTGAAAGTTTAATGGATAATAGCTGATATAAACATTAAAATCGGTGGTCTCTCAATAGGTTTCTCTGTTAGACTATCAAAGAAGGGAGTATTACTTTACACAGTATTCTACACAGTATTCTAGTGGCCCAAAGTAGCTTAGTGGTATCGCGTCGGATTTCGTTGTTAAGGATGCTTGGATTGACTGCCGAGAAATGTCATTTAATGCATCGGTGTCCATGCCAGAAATTAGCGTGTTAAATCCGTAGACTGAAAAGTCTCTCTATGAGGTCAGAGAGGGTAGAAAAGTGTACGCCCCCCTTCCGATGTCGCCCCTGGTGGAATGCTCTGTCGAAATTGAGGTGGTACCTAACTAAATTATATTTCGTCCCTTTTGGTAGGACTCATAGAAGGACTTTTCGGTCTATGTATTTAACGCGCCATTATCAGGCCTAGACGCGAAGGAATTTAAAGGAACTTATCGTTTTTTGATCCAAGCAACCTCAGTACCGGAAGCCGCTAGGCTACCTCTTGACCATAACGTATGAGTTTTAGTATATATTCCTAACTTTTAATTAATATTTCCTAATACAGTTGGCTCTCTGTTTAACGACGCTATACTTAACGACGATCTCTATTTAAAGACTCTATTTCCTAGTCCCACCTCCTCCGACGTTATGAGAAATATTACTTTTTCGCAAATTCTGTTTAAGGACTGTAATGACTCCAGTTGGAGTTATTAGGCTGTGATCGTGCTAAATGAATGGGTACAACTCTCATAAAACACACAATAATTATACATATATACAGGATTTATTTACATATATTATATATACAATTACATTGAATAGCATTATGCTGAATTTGTTAGAGCATTTATCACCAGGCTTCCACTTATCGCCTTATTATAAACATATGCATGTATCATTAATAATCTGACTTGCAACATTCAGTAGAACTTAATACAGGCCGACCCTTTACGGGCAAGAGGCACATACGTAATGTCGTGTTGCTACATCCAGTTTTTAAGTCAATTGGGCTCGGATCGTAAATTTATTTTGGTTAGTACAATTTGTCTTAGGATTTATTTGGGTGCGTTGTGTTTAATATTTATTTTCTTGAATCCAACCCAAAGCTCTGGATGTCGAACTTAGCAACCGAACAAAACTAAATACTATTCTCAGTCTTAGATTATTGTAAATTAACATCAACAACTTTCAATCTAGACAGACTAAAAAGTTTAACATAAGAAAAATTAGTTTATTTACATACTTAGTATTTACATGTAACAAAAGAATCTTTCATATCTAAATCAATGCACAAATTATAATTTTCATCTTTCACAACTTATATTTTATAATTACTTTGCTAAGGTTAGGGAGCGTCCCGAGCGCAACAAAAAAATACTTTACTATTCGTTCAACACTAAACCTTTTCACTAAAAAACTCCTTGCTCACGAAAAACTAATTTCACTTAGCCTGAATCGGAACTGAACAAATCAAAATCATTTATTTAACACTCACCCAATTATTCTTCATCAATTCAAGGTGCTCTCTTGGCCTTCTCGTCTCGCCTACGGTCAGGGATCACGTTGCTACGCCGGGCAGGGGGCTAACTTTATTTCTTTCACGGTGAATTACCACTTATTCTCTGTTGATAAATTTTAGCTGGGCTCTCCTTGGCTCGTACCTTCACTATATTTGCAAGGGTGCTGGGTATCTCTTCACGTCGTGAAACTGGATGGTGGGGCACTTCTCGTCGTTTAACTTCTCGGCTGGGGCACGGGAGCTGAGTCTCTTGGTCTCGGCTGCAATCTGGGTGCGGACCTCTCTAGTTCACTTGGTCAACGCAGTCTCGCAGTTGCCGTCACAGGTTTATGTGAACTCCTCAAGTCCACTTACGTTTATTTATTTAAGACGTGCTGGAGATGGGGACCTACAGCCTCCCCGGTCCAGACTCTCTCTCTCTCTCTCTTTTTCCAACTCTCCAATATATTATTTTAATCCCCTTTCATACTGAAGACTCCACCTCCTCATAAACTTCCTTCAGCCAATCCGGCCACCGTAAACTTTTTATTTGCTGTACTCCCTCTCTCACCTTCTCATTGGCTTCTTAACTCAAAAACGTTACGCCCTCACTGCCTACCCTTGCGACCACCTGGTTTTCAAAATGACCCCTATACGAACCGTAGTGCCATAAATCTAACAATAAAAGGCTTTTGCAAATATAACGTCATCGTTTGGTTCCGTCACCTTATCTGTGTCTCCATCTCAGACCTTCCCCTCTTCAAATACTCATAAAACTGTCTTGCAACCGGCTACGTCCTAAATTACTCCACTCAACTCTATAATTATCTATCGGTGTTAAATTTGATTCCGACCTTTATCGCAAACATGTAATAAAGCCAACTTTTTATTTAAAAGCGCTTTACTACACGTAATATTAGGGATGTGAATAATTATGATTCTCAAAATTGCTCACCCATGAGATGCTTGACTCCGAATGTCACAGTAGTCTAAGAAATCTGATAGTTTTCACACTAAGTTCAGCATGTATAACGTTATTGGAGAGTGGCTCCACGTGCTCCAGCATATACTCGATGAGTCTCGATGAGAAATTTCACAATTACTTTCTAGGTACAGTTCTTTGTTGCACGTTGGAGATCCGGCGGTCAGCTCGCTTTGGAGTGGTCTCTTCAGCGGCGGTAGCTGTTATTAATTGATTGCTGTGATGGTCAGTTTGCTTTGGAGTTGTCTCTTTAGCGGCGTTAGGCGTTATTAATTGATTGCTGTGATGGTCAGCTTGCTTTGGAGTTGTCGCTTCAGCGGCGGTAGGCGTTATTAATTGATTGCTGTGATGGTCAGCTTGCTTTGGAGTTGTCTCGTCTTCTATAAGGCTTATATCAAGGATTACGGCTCGCTTGCGGCTCTTCTTCGATGAGGCTTACGGCAAGGATCACGTTCGCTTGATGCTCTAGATGTCGCTTGGTCCTTTCTTAACGTCTTTCGTAGGATGGGCTCTCTCGACGGCCCTCAGCAAGTTATTTTCTCTTTTTACATTGTAAAATGGCTCTGCTCTAAAAATGCCCCCACATAGTATATATATAATATTTTTCCTCTTTTTTTTTACTGGCTGCGGGGTCTATTGGTCTCTCATTCGCTGCTCCAACTTTCTCCTATCGTGTGCAGGGGCGGTCTCTTTAGCTCCCCGGCCCCATCTTGCATTGGTCGTGTCTAACCTCCTACTTGCATTTTTAATTAACATTGGCGTCCGTTCCGTCTGGGATATATTCCCAGGCACGGCTGCCCCGCTCTTGACTTCTGACCCGATTTATGATCGCCTGACATTTTAATGTTGTGAAGTTTTATGATGGCGACCTGCCGGCGTCCCTAGATTTGTGTTCTAGCCTCTCTGTTTTCATGTTAGGTGGTCCCTACCCGTTACCTAACTGCCTCACGATTCGTATATTCACATCCCGTTTATTACAAGGACGATCTCTACTTAAGGACGATTTTTCACGGTCCCTTGAGAGTCGTTAAACAGAGAGCCAACTGGACATTTCTATAGGCTAATTATTGATTTGAAAAGATTATATTGGCTATAGACTTTGGATTTGTCCGTTTGTAGTGATTTCAATGTCTTCTATAGCCCTGTATTTCGATTAATACAAATCCTACTTCATGTCTTAAAGGTTGGGTTCCCATATATCTGGATTTTCTGTAAACTCGGTTATCAGAGTGTAATTATAAAATTATCCGGAGTACACGGAAAAACCGAAAAAATAATTACTGAACTTTGTAATTACTACTTTAATCCCTATTAAATTTTAAATTGCAACATTTTATTATTTTTTATTTAAATAAAATGTTTCAAAAATACTTATTGATGACAGTGATATACAGTGATATACAGTGATGTGAAAGAAAGCCTGGATCTAATTTTGTTGTATAGTCCCATCAAGGAAAATATAACAGATGTCTCTGCATAAGAGATGTAGCAAAAGTTAGAAAAGATTTTGTTGCAACATTTAAAGGATCTACATAACATTTCATTAAATCCGTAATGTTGTCATTTTTTTTCGAAATCCAAAAGGTTGTGAAATTGGCGTTTTCATACTTTACACGAATTTAGTGCAAACTTATGTATTTGACTTTTGTTTTAATACACAATGTGTTTTCTCTAATAAAATTCGACAAGTGATTTCCCCCCTCCCAAAAAAAACATAATAATATGTCACAATTCAAATTTCAACGCTTATTTTATATGGAAAATTTTAAAAATGTAATTTGTGGATATCCGGAAAATATTGGAAAGATATCGGATACGGATATATCCGTTTTGGAAACCCTACTTAAAGGTAAATACTAGTAGTTTATATTCCTTATTCAAAATTATTCTGTTGAGATTATTTGAACACCTTTTTTTATATTATCATTGCACCCTTTAATCAATTACAGTATTTAATTGAAATATTGTAAAGTAAGAAAAAATATTTAATGTAATGAAATCTTGCCGTCATTGAATGTTGCGCAAATTTTACGATTCTTTAAACTTCAAAATATTAATTGAAATGTATTTTTCAAAAAATTCGATACGGGACTTATTTTAAAAGCTATGAAACCTTACCTCAGTTCCTAACAATATCCTTTTTTTATTTTGTAATGTTATTCTCGAGTAAATTATTTATGTTAGTAAGAAACTAAAAATCAAATGGAAAAGTATCTTCAATTCAGGTCTAAAATGAATATTTATTTACTTACCGTTTCCTAATTTATCACTTCGATTTAATTTTCAGATTGGACATTCAATATTTGCATTCTATTTTTTTTCATTCGTGGACCTAATTAAAAAGACAAATACCAAGAATCACTCTTCTCTCAAATAGTCATGTCTGGAATATAATACACGAAACCAGTTTATGTTGCAAAGAAATGTTTCTCTATCGATTTTCGATACTTTCTCTACTTTGAAAAGTTGCAACTATAGTTCAGCTGTTAAATACAATTCGAAAAATCACAGAAGCCATGCGTGTTTTTTTTTCTACGAAGCTGGCGCCAGATGTTTGTGGAACAATTTCACTTTATTCTAATATAAAAGATTAGATGTCTTGTCATTTCTAAAAATTTAATACATCAAACACATATTTAAATAGGAATTAGGAAAAAGAATGTTGCGATTTTTAATTTATTAGAAAGTTTACATTTTCTTAGAAGTAATTTATTAAAAGATTTTTGAAATATTAGACTAAATTTTTTGTAAAATTATTGAATAAATGTATATAATAATTACAAGATAAAAAGAACTTTTTATATACCATGTTCTTAAATTTTCCGTTGAATCACATAAACATGAGAATTCTATGTATTAATAAATACTTTTTAAAAATTTTTTTATGAATTACCCCATCAAATTGAAAGAAAATGATCAAATGCGTAATAAAGAGGTATCAAATGCGTAATCAATCCTTTAGCTCAAGAATTGGAAGTTAACTTACGTTTAACTTTTCATTCCCGTCCCGGTCGATAGATGGCTGCACCATTCTACAAAACAAAATTAACTGAAAATGAATTCAATTTTGCTTAACGGTGGCTATAACTATTAAAACAATGCATTGTCATCGTGTTCTGAGCTATTCTAAATTGTTTCAAATGTCTAACTAGTCGGGAAGTCATTTAAAAATCGATTGCAAGATTTGTACCCGACAAACACACAAACACACAAACAAGAAAGCGAGTTAATAAAAACATGGTAATAAAAATAGCTTAAGAGATTTCAATTTCAATTTTGATATGCATATTTCATTAGTTATTGCGTAAATGATTATACTGCTTAGGGGTAAAATTTGACTAATTTTCGTATACATGTCAAGTATAATTCATGTTATCAGAGAAAAAAATTGTTAAAAACGAAGTAAAAGATGTACATAAACTTTCCAAACTTCACAGTGCAGCATTTACAATACACAGCATTTACAGTAAGCACTATTCTTAACTTGGTACACTGGCAATGTAAGTTTTTTCAAACCATATGTATTGAAAGCTTCGGTTTTGATTTGTAGCCCAGGTTGCGGGAAAATTAAAATTTGGATGTCGTTTTCCCATCTTTTTTACAGTATGTAAATTATCGTCAAACTATTTGTCCGCAATTAATTTTCATAAAGATATCCTGACCTCAGCAAAAATATATTGCTCTGTACCACAAAGCAAAAAATGCCGAGAATATTAAAACAAATAATAAAATGTTTAAACTCGTGAAACTTTTTCTTCACCCACTGCACTATTTTAAGTTAAGGTTTCTCCTTTTGTGTTCCAAAACGCGCGTAATGTAACTGAAAAACATTTTAATGTAGGATTACGTTCCTCTATAACGGTCCTCCGGATAGGAAAATTTCGGACGCTAAAATCATCCGTCCGTACCTCTCGTTATAAATCTGAGCGATTTTGTACGTGGAGGGTATCTCCAGAACCACTGCACCTATTTGAAAATTTCTTTCACTGTTTGAAAGGTACATTATTCCAGATGGACATAGGCTATATATTATGTAGATCTGATCAGTAGAAATAAAGTTAGGGGGCTTAATCCTAACAATCTCCATTGTTACTGCTACTATCCTCTACCGCTTTTTGTGCCGAAGTCTTCAACGATCCTTAGCGTGGTACTATCGCGGTGGGCTTCTGTTCTGACGATAGTGGTTCGAACCTAGCCGTTCTCGGCACGCCTTTTTCTTTTAAAAAATTAACTTTAATTATTTACTAATGTAATATTAATTTGAATATTATTTTAGGAATATTATTTGAAAAAAATTTTAATATTATTTAAAAAAAACATTCTTTACTTAAAATCCTTTTTTTTTATTTTTGTATTATTATTTCATCTCTTAACCTCTCTCTTTTGAAAAATTAACTTTAATTAATAACTAACGTAATATTAATTTGAATACTATTTTAGGTGCTTAAAATAATTAAAAATACATTCTTTACTTAAAATCTTTTTTTATTTTTGAATAAAACTACGGTCTCAAGCACACCTCTTTCTTTTAAAAAATTAAATTTAATTAATAAATAACGTAATATTAATTTGAATAATATTTTAGGTGCTTAAAATAATAAAAAAAAATTCTTTACTTAAAATCCTTTTTTAATTTTGTATTTTTATTTCATCTCTTATTCTAATTTTGGGATACCAATGTGTATCTATACTTCTATAATTATATACAAAGAGAGAGAGCAGATTTTGTATGTGGAGGGTAATGTACAACTTTTGTACATTAAAATGTACCTTACATCTTTTCCTTTGTCAACCGCAGTCAAGTAACCATAGCAACACCCTTTAGCTTACTGGGTCCGTTTTTCGAAATCGCTCTTTACAACGGGAAAATGCTATCTACTTCCTATCCCCATTTTACGTGGTGGACATTGAGCTTGGGGGGTTAGGGGAAAGAGTGGTTAATTCCTTTCTAATTGCTTTCTTTCTATTGAAGAAGAATTTCAATAGTAGTTCATCGGCACTCCGTGCCACTTTCATCTCTCAAAACGCTGAAATTGGATGAACCGCGGGTGAACCGCCCTTCTGATGTCTCTCGCCTGAGAAGAAATAGCCTCTAGCTAGAACGACAAAAGATTATTATTCAGTCCTTTTCGGCAAGATTGACCCTCCGTTCCCAGAATGTCACCCAATTGTTCTTTGGGGGCAAACACGTTAGGAAAGTCACAACGAAGTGGAATTCGAGACTATATCTCTGCCGACATCACACCGTATTTTTCGAGAGTATGTGCTTCGGATATATGCTATCCCAACCCGTAAGGATAAGGTTTAATATTTTTAAGATTCAAGTAGAGGAGGTATTGATAAATACAAAAAGGATTTTTGAAACTGGCAACGTTAAAGGGTTTATTGAAGAAAACTACATTTGAAACTACGCTTTTTATTGGACATTTAAGGTAAAAAAAGATTTACAATTTATTGGCTATCAACTGGAAATTTATTGGTATAACATTTTGTTGAACCCGGACAAAGTCGGGACGGGGCGCTAGTAATATATATATATATATATATATATATATATATATGTGTGTGTGTGTGTGTGTGTGTGTCCTTGTGACGATAAGTAATCCTACGTTAATAACCCGCGGTAGTTTCGTTAGAAGTCACTACATTATTTTTTTTTTTATTATCGACAAAATTTCCACTAACATTAGTGATGTAACACTGTCGTTGCGACGTTTAACAGAGGAGCAAATAATGATGAATATAAATTTTAACACTTTGAAGTGCATTCAAAATGTGAAATACAGATTTTAAAAGTTTTTTCTTTTTCTTTGAATTTTAATTATTTAAAATTACGGAGATTTTTAAAAGTAGAAAAAATTTGAAATATTGTATAGTAACTGATATAAAATTCGTCATATTTTCCTTACTTTATCTCATTTCTCTAGGAATTTCTTGAAAAGATCAGACATGACTGTCCAGCGTGTCATGGAGTGCAGTTTCAGGCACTAGTTATTCAAGAAACATCTGACCTTCTTAAAAAAAACACCCAGATTACTTGCAAAATTGAATTTTTTATGAGAGATTAAAGTGTTTGCCAATCGTTTAAGGCGTTATCCCAGGTCGTTGAAATTAAATTTATTGAACATTCTGGATCTCTATTTTTATCACTTATCACTACAGAATATCAGGGTAAGCTTAGATAAAATGGTTTTTTCATACAAGAGATAATTTTTTTTACTATACCAATTTAGATTACTTTTATTATTGTGTTATAGTAGATTGCATCTAAACGAAATTTAAATTCCAACGTATCCAATATACGAAACATCTTTCTATGTGAATGTTGTTATGGATATAGTTTTTAGATACTTTTTCGATTTTTCCTTAGATACATTTTAATGTTAATGTTTTATCAATCATTTAGTTTCACAGGCATAGCAAAATTCGTGTCGCAGATTTCATGGGTAATTAAAAATTCCCATGTTTCCTACCAGACGCTTATACTTATAAACTAACGGCTAACGTCACTTTAACTTTGAAGTAAAAACAATTTTTGGTTACTTTCTAACGTTTTTACCTGTAAAATAATGTTAATCTATCGTTTACATAGAGATTCATAATATACGAATTACTTTTACAAAGTCGTTATTTACTTTCAATTTCACACTTGCTTAGAAATCTTTAGAACGTTTAGACATCACGTCGAGTTATTTAACTTTAAACGGAGCGAATTGCAATGTTTTTGCAAATGTTTTACGTAAGCTGAAGTTATTTTCCTTTATGCCATTTTACATTCCGAATTACGTTTAAGTAAAATATACTTTTTCTTAAAATTTAAGTATCCTGAAAAAATTGTTCAAAATGCCGTAGGTGTTTCGATTCAGTTGGTACGGTTTACGTAAGTTTACGTTATCGTTACGTTACGTTTCGATTTTAATATATGGGGAAAATGGCTTTAAATTATTGAAACATTACCGTAAAAATATAACTTTGGTATATATATAGCATATTAGTTTTGTCTTTTAAAATTCTTAATTCTTTTTAAATTTTCTGATAAGGGTTTTATTCTTACTTTTAAGTTTTTAATTATTTACCATGATTTTAATAACTCGCTTTCTTTTTCGTTTGTTTGTGTGTGTGTTTCTCCAGTACAAAATACATATATTTGCAAGCATATGCGTAGGCAATAAACAGAGGAATTTTAATGTAAATTCATTTATAAATACTTTAGTATGACAAAAAAAATATGGCTATATGGCCGTATCAATTTAGAAGCTTCCGATTGATTAGAGAATTTGATAAAAACATGTCGTTAAAGATTTAATTCGTTACTGATCTTCTCAAAAGAGATGTACCACTGATTTTATTTATACCCTGAAGACAACAGATTAACATAAAATACGTCGGAATACATATATACTCGATGAATTTTATAAAGTTACGCTGACTCTCGCATCAGATTTATATTTGGGAATATTTTTTCTTTTATACACAGGGAAAGTTTATCATCTCTTCCTACGGATTTTCAATTTGCTTTACGAATTCTTTATCAAAAGGGTGAGATCGTTCGGTGAAGCATGAAATGGAGTTCTTTTCAAATGTTTTTAAATATATCTTCTATTTCTATTTTTTTTTAAATTTAAGTTATATAAACGGGAAAACTGATCCGAATTTTGAGATTTCTTGCAAAAAGGTGGAATGAGTGAAGAAATTAACTGCTTCGATGCTTTAAATGTAATGAATACATTTTGTTTTCAGGTTTGAAAGCCAGAAAATGCCTTTTGTGATTACATATGATGTGCTATGTTTGAAATAAGAACAGTACAATTTCCACTTTCTGGAAAGACCAAATATTGATTATACAATAGAATGTCTTTTTCGAAAGCCGCCTAAAAAGCTGTTACGAGATAGTCCCTTGGGTTGAAAATGACCCTAGATGATGTAGCATTGGGGGGGGGAGAGTAAATTCCCCCCCCCCCCAACTTAACTTGAATTAAAATAAAACATTAATAGAAGTTCAGTTAAAATTGGAAAATTGTAGAAAACTTTTAAGGAAGTTGGTTTTTTCTCGTTTTTTCAAACTGTGAAACTGTAGACTCCGATTATGGCTTTAGCCTTATCATAGTTTTTCACAGTGGCAAATATTCAATGCTATATACGTTTTCTCATTTTATTTATATTATATTTATTTTTCTCATTGTATAACTTTTAGATACTACTCAAACATCAATTCTATTGTTATTCAATTTTCTAAAATCATAATATTCCATACTTTGAGGAACGTCCTGCAGTCAATGCACTGAGGAGGCCCCTAGCTGAATTCAATTCATACCCCCCTCCCCAAACAAAAAAAAAAGAAAAAAAAGTTAGAAGCACGCTACGCCTATGCTATTCCTCCATAAGATCCAAAATTCATTTAAGCAAGATAATTTTAGATGCTGCAATCTACCGTTCATCGAAGGTGTCATCGTTTTTTAATAAAAATTCTTATGTGTGTTCGGGTTTAGGTGCCTATTTCCCGTATTATATTCATTTGTACACCGGATCGGTGTTTCGGAATCGTAAGCCCGAGGGACCTTAGCGACAACAATTTATTTTTATAAGAGCATAAATAAAAATTGGGAAATACTCGTACTTGCATAGTTTGTTTTTCAGTACCGGAATTTAAGATATAAAAGGAAGGACAGTGGATAATATTTTTTTTTTACCAAAGAGTTTAAAATAAGGCGCGCTGTCGTTTTGTTGCGACTGAGGACCCTTGGCCGACAGTATATTGTCATTTCAAAAGAAAAGATAAAAACTTTTTGCTCGAGGAATATCTTTAGTTCGAGGAATATCGAGGCGCCTTTGGGTGCTCGATACATGCGGGTACTAAAGTGCATGCGCACGTGTCTAGTCGCTTAGTTTTCGGCTTTTTTGAGCTGCCACTAAGTTATTTGCACTGATGAAGAAGCTCCTTTGTAGCTTCGAAACGGCCGTATACAAAATTATTACATCTTACTTCTAATTGTGCTTTATTTAAGTTGAATTTCCTGTTTATTAGTAAATTATCAGTTCAAGTCCATAACGTATATTGGACGCAGCGGTGAAGCTCCGGTTTTTAATAGCATCACAACGGTCGGAGTCCGATTTGGCTAAAGGGCCGTTCCCGTAATTTTGAACCGAGACAAGTGACGAGATCGGAACACTTGACCCCGGACCTCCAGAGGTAAACTTGACAACTTGGAGGACAAATTTTTCGGTCACCATCCGCCATTAGTATACACAGCGGTGGATTTAGTCAGCAACCAGCGTCGAACCAGAGTCGTTCAGATTACTGGCTAGCTGCCTTTGTAAATCGAGCAACCTCGCCCTCAATGTAAAGTAATGTTGATTAATTAATAGTTACTAAGTAAAAGGTATATATATAAATATATATATATATATATATATATATATGTATATATATATATATATATATATATATATATATATGTATATATATATATATATATATATATATATATATATATATGTATATATATATATATATATATATATATATATATATATATATATATATATATATATATATATGCAACAGGTGTTGGAGCGTTTGCAGTTGTAATTTTTTATTAAATGTGATTGTCTTTGTTGAAAAACGTTATTCATCATCACTAGTCATTTTTTTTAGATTTTTAAATGTTTATTTCGATTTTGAAGGCCAAAATTGTCAGTATATATTATTTTTTACATTTTTGTGCTCAGAAACTTTGTTCAGTAACTTCTAAAACTAGGCACAAGACTAAATTACATATTAGACTTAATATATACAACATTTTATGTGAATTGAGAGGGATTTTCTTTGTTTAGGTCGATTACAATTCGTTGATCATTTTTTCAACAAAAAGGTTTTTATCTCATGTAATCAATAAATGTCATTATATAGAAAAAAATGCTTATTGTGTACTTATTTCTACCTAAAACCTCATAAAAAAAAGACATCGGGTCGAATCCGACCCGACTGTACCAACTATTTCGTCTCAAACCACTGTACCTTTTCAGAGTTGAGGTACTATAGAGTTTCAAATATTTATTTTTCGCGGAATGGAATATGAATACGATTATGTTGCCTCTAGCGAAATATATGAAGGGTAATACCTGGGAGTATTTATAATATTATCTCAATGTGAGAGTTCTCTAATGCATCATATGCAATTTATCCAATGTTACTTACAATATACATCATAATCTCACTCAGTTTTCTTACGAGGTAATACAACCTAGCAAATGTTTCATTTCTTCACAGGATATATATATATATATATATTTATTTATTAACTTTACCCCAGTGTTACATTGCTTCTTTGGAAATTTATTATGCCTGTAAAATCCCTTATTTTATTGTTTAATGCGTTTTAAACGCGTGTGGAAAGTTTAAAATAAGATTTTAAATTATTTTTATTTGTCATGAAACCTTGAAAATTCTCATACATATCAGCGAGGTGTTTAACAAATCATATAGATTATTTATGAACAAATTTTCTAAATGAACGCCAGAATGCTTAAATGCGGAGAGAGTAAAAATTTGCACTTAACGTTCACAATATTTTCTGGAAAAATAAAATGCACACCGTGAGTTGAATGTTATGTCTGTCATGTCCTATGGTGAATTTATATTCCGTTAGTGCTCTGTCCGTTAGTGTTAGTGTATCTGCTCTGTCGGTTTCCTACCGTTTGTTAGATATGAATTCAAATACTGCATCGTATCGGAAGTTTCATTTGAAATTATTGAAATACATACTTTGATACGTTTGTTTCTTTTACAATTTAAAAACAGTGTTTGCGCCTAGCAGTATATGATGTGAAGTATTCGAGAATCGTTTGTCTCTGAGCAAGCAGCGAATCTAAAAAATGGCCCTGGTAGCCATATTCATTCATGTGTATTATGCAAATCTCCCAGAGAAGAAGTTGCTACCGGCCGAGATGCTGATTGTTCGTGATTAATGTTTAAAAGAGTTGAGTTCGAAAGAGTGAGCATCGAGGAAAAACTTTTTAGCTTCTTCCACGTGCTCTTTAAAATTGTTCAAACTGCTGGATAAAGGTCCCCCTTTCGCTGTCTGTTTTCCAATGGAACGCGAACGGTATCAATGCTAAAATCCGTGAGTTGAAACTTTCGTATTAAAATTCTTTATTTGTCCTCGTCATTTAAATAAAATATAAAAACTATAAAAAACAATTCTTGGCTTTGCCAAGGCAAAAAACAATTAAAAATTTTATAAAATAAAATACAAATCTATTTTACTATCCTTAAACTTCCTTTTAGCCCTTTATATTTCTCTCTGAGTAAACCCTTTTGGATTTGCTCGATATCCTAGTTTTAGAAGTCACGGATTCTGAACTTTATATCTCTATCCAATCACTTTTCTTCCTCCTCTCTCTACCTGTCAACTGAAAACCAGCTTTCAGACAGCTATTGACTCCGCCTCCACCAGAGAAGCATCACGAAGATCCTGGAGATGTCCAATGAGAACCCTTCAATTCACCCTCCAAAGCTTTGACCAAAAAACTCTCTGCTTCACTTTTGTGTTGCAATTTACGCCTCCGAAGATATTAAAAAACGAACATTCCTTTCCTCATTTCGGTGGAACTTTCGCTCTCCGTTGTCAATCTCATGAAATATCTGAGTTAGAAGGCGATGGCTTAGGTAACACAGTTAATTACATGTTCCTATGGTCCATAGGACCATAGGAACATGTCATTAACTGTGCTTCGCACAGTTAATCACATCTCTCATTGATTCGCCCTAGCGAATCTACGAGAATCTCTCGTTGATTCGCCCTAGAATCATCCTTTTTGTTAGAATTCAGCTTGAAAGGCAGTATGGTCGGGTTTAATGAGTTGTAGTCAATGACATCGTTGTAGTTACGTTGCACATTGGACATCCTGTTAATTATATCTTTTTAACAAAGTTCTAGTTGATAAGTTTGAATTTCGCATTTTTACAACTAATAGTCCTAAATCGGCAGAAACTGGAATGATTTATTTCTTATTATTTTGAGAAGTAATTACCGATTTCTTATGAAAGATTGATTCTAATGGGAACAACTTTTTATTTAATTTTGTCTGCTGCTAAAATATCTGGATTTGTGTGGTAAATATTTGGATTTATATTAATTTAAAAGCACTTAGAGCTGCATGATCGATGTGGCTATATTTCTTTCATTGAATACAATTTTAGCAAAAGAGTAGAGGTTTTGGGGCAGTTTTCTTTAGTTATGAATTCAAATACTGCACAAAATTTGAGATTTTATTTGAAATAATTAAAGTATTTACTTTGATACAATAGTTTCCTTTACAATTTAAGAACAGGAATCCTTTATTTCTCTTTTATATTGAGAATTAACCTATTCCTCATCAAAGATTTCATCTAATGACAACATTTTAGGTAAATCTTGCTCATTGTAAACGTGGCAATAGTTTTCCCTTGCAATACAGCCACACAAGGCGGCATAGTAAAAATGGCGAGACGGCCGAATTGCTCGGGCACTGACATTCGGTTCAGATCCTGTTAGCTTCGAGTCCCACTGTTGGTATGCATGTTTGTAGCCGTTAATCACATGTAGCCGTTAATAAGCCGTTTGTAGCGGAATCGGCTTTAAACTGTAGGTTACGGTCTAATAAGACCTCGAACAGCAAAAATTTGACCGGAGCGCTCCAAACCAAACCAAACTAATCATCAGGTGAAAAAGTTACCTGTTTCAGGGTACAATGTTTCTGGATAGTAGATTTATCCCTACTATTATATCATTAACAAAATTACCCTCCTAGTTATGTTTTCCATTGTGTAATATGCCCAAAAGAGCATTTCAATTTTATAGTGTAGTTTAGGAAAAAGTCAGGCGTTGGACGCAGGGACCAGTCAAAACGCTTAACTTGTTCATTCAATACTCAATATAACATCTCTATGATGGTAGGGGAGTCAAGATGGGGCCTTCAAACTCCAGAGATAGACAGAATACTGATAGACATCTGGTACAGTGTATTAATCCCCAAAAAAATTTCGTCTAATTTAACTTTTCGTTTTAACGCAAAATCTAACTTTTCAGAGCTATTTACTTTATTTCGTTACTTAATGTTTGTAGGATCAGATGCTAGCTCGATGAATAAACTAATATTTTTATCTATCCAGAAAAATGTTTTAAATTCCCATTATTAGAAGCTACATTTCCGCACAATCAGACATGACAAACAGTTAATAATATTAATAGATCTCTGTATTTTTAATGTTCTTATTAACGTTTCTGAAACAAATTTAAAATAACATACTTATTTTTCTAAAAAAAGTTTAATTTAGATGTAGAGGCTTTAGGACAAACGTCTGCAACAACCGCAATTGGAACACAATTCTCCAAACCTTAAAGCCAGACTTCTACAAACTCTATCACCCCGAAAAAGAGGAAGATCAATACATTTTCTGCAACCTCACAATGTTTTAGAAAATTGTAGATTCGTGTCCATACATAATTACCAAATTTGTGAATTGTTTGCAGTTAAGGGCGAAATTGTGTGCATTGTTGAAACAGGATGTTATAAATATTTAACGAATATTATAAAAATTATTCCATGCTTTATATTTAGTTTCTTAATTTAGAAAATTCGACGTTATTTTTCAAACAACACCTCCAAAAAACTTAGTTTTTGACACGCTAAAGAAATATTGCTACGATTTTTATATTGCTTTGCGTTTCATGTTAAACGAAAATCAGCAACTGAATTCTGCAAATGAAGTTACTTAATACAGACAGTTGTTATTCATTAGCGCTTACGGCTGAACTTTTAATTGATTAGAAAAATATGATGGGATTATTCGAAATAATTAGCTCAGTTAATACATTAGTTGGGTAATTTTGATTACATAAATTGTTCAAAGCCTTTAATTGCCCTCGGAAAATTAAGTAGTGCTTACTTTGGAAAAATGTATAAATCCCTTTTATTGCATTAACGTTTGGCCATTGTTTAAATAATATCGTTTGGGATTATTTGATAAGATAATGAAACTTTACAAAAAAATAAGTTGAAATATAATGAAAACATTTTAAAATATTTAAATAGTCTGGAGTTTTATATCAGGAACGCGGTATAGAAAAGACGAATATGAAATTCATATGGTGTTGGGAAATCGCGTTTAAAGTTTGGGAATGCTTTCAGAATAGAAAGGACTCATATGGGCTTGATAAACTTAGTTGAAGATCCTTCTGATGTGCGGCACAGTGTAATCAAACAAACAAAAAGGTTGTATATTCGCCCTTTCTCCTCAAAGAGTGCAGCACTCAGTTTTAAACTATCTTTGTGCGGTCCGTTCATTAAATGCTATATAAAAGATACTAAGGTCGAATGTAGACGTAAAATTGATGATACGGTGTTCTAAACTTATCAATAATTACAAGATTTAAACAACTTTTTATATACCATCTGTTTAAATTTTCTGTTGAATCGTATAAACTGGACAATTTTATGTATTAATAAATACTTTTAAAGATGTTTTTGATGAATTATCCCATCAACTCGAAATAAAATGAAGTTAATTGGAAGTTAACTTGCGTTTAACTTTTCGTTCCCGTCCCTGTGGGTAGATGGCTACACCAGTTTATAAAACAAAATTAACTGAAAATAACTGAAAATTAATTCATTCCTGCTTAAAGATGGCTAAAAGTATTAAAAAATGCATTGTCATCGTGTTCTGAGCTATTCTAAAAGTTTTAAATGTCTAGCTAGTCGGGAAGTTAGTTAAAAATCGATTGCAAGATTTGTAAGGGACAAAGACACACACAAACAAACAAGAAAGCAAGTTAATAAAAACATGGTAATAAATAGATTTCCGAAAAAAGTCTTTTTTTTTATTGTCCTTTCTTCTCCGAGCTCCTGATATGTTTTCTACTTAGATCTCATGCTAAGAAATAAATGCCTTTAAGAATATGCGAAGTCTTAATATAGTTTTATTTAGCACTATAAATTATCTATTTTAACCTTCATATGAGAAAAGGGTATCATTTTATATTCATTAAACAAATAATGGCATCATAATATAGAAACAATTTCCTTATTTGTATAAATGTTTGCATAATACTCTAATCGTACTGAGTAATAGAAATATTTAAAATAAGAAGTAGAAAATTATGACATAACCTTTCATTAACATATAAAATTATGTATATTTTAGTCTGATATTTAAAGTTCTGTTACAAAAATTTTCATCATATTTTCTCTCTGCGTTCAGAAAAATGTCAATTTAAGCAATTTTTATTATGATATGTTTTGACAGTTTTTTAGTAACTAAATATGTAATAGCTTTCCTAGAAATTGAATAAAACAATGCTAATGAGAAATGGTATAAGTTATCTTTTAAAATTAGTAACTAAAAGCTACAAAAAGAAACAAAGGTATTTATCTTATGATACAGAAAAAAACAATCCTTAAATATATATTGCTAATTATTAATGACTTTCTAAGAATTTTAAAATATTTTAACGCAACTGAAACATAACGTCAAAATTATTGATATCTTCGTACTCAATTATAAAAAAAGCAAACTTATTTATAATTCATAATTCGGATTAACTTAAATTGATCTCAGCTAATAGAAGTGAGTATAAATTGTTTGATAGGGAATAAATATTTCATGGTGTTATATACGAACAAAGTATTTGTAATCCTCCTCAATACATATAAAAGTGATTAAAATTGAATAACAGTGAAATAAAGCAATTTTTTTTATTATTTTACGCATTTATTTCTAGGATTTTAAATTTGAATTTTTTTAAAATATTCCTTGATAATAGATTTTTTTTGCATTATATTAGTTAAAAGTATTCATATATTATGGAATAAAACAGTAATGAGTCAAGAGGTAGCCTAGCGGTAGCGTGTTGGCTTTCGGTACTGAGGGTGCTCGGATAGAATCCCGACAAGCACCATGAAATACCTTCGTGTCTAGGCAGGATATGGTCACGTGAAATCCGTAACCAGAAAGTCTTTCTTTGAGGTCAGTGGGTGGAAAAAGTACGATCCCCCGGATGTCACCCCTTGGGTTGCTCTGTCAAAATTGAGGTGGCACCTGGCTAAGTTGGACTCCGACCCTTGGGGTGCCATTATAAACCGGAGACAAACCCTTCATCCCGCGAGCCTATATGGTACTGGTATGGGATACACTCCGTCCAGGGGGCCTAATCAACAACTAAAAGTAAAGAAAATTTATAGATTCAATTTTTTTGCATTGCATTTAGAAACTGAAAAAAATACCAAATATTTCTTGAAAAGGTATCTTCCTTTTCCTTCCTTGAAAGAAGGAAAGTTTTTTTTCAAAGTATGTGTAATATATTGCTAAATAAAATTGAAATTTTCCTTTTCTAGATTGTATATAAGTTGAATCCATTCTTCCTGAACTATTCTTAACTATTTTTTATCGCGTATTAAACACAAAAATGGATTTTACTAGGGTTTTTTTCTGTTAAGAAACAAACTCGAGTCAAAAACAACATTTATTATTATTTTTTTTTATTGTAGCATCCCTTCCAAAATTCAAACAGCTTGTCACTGTCTATGATGCTTTTATCATTTCAGGGAGTTTTATCGAAGGTTTGGATATGAACTTTCATCGCTCCAGTTGAAAAGATATTTTGAGGACCATATGTTGAAAATTACTCATAGAAAGACAGTTTCAAAGATGAGCTAAAACCGTTTATTGGAAATATGTTTACCCCTAGAAATAGTTGAAATAAATGTTTAGTTTTTGTTAATTTCATTTCATAAAATTCAGTACTCCTCTAATGTAAGACTTACAACGCAAACCTCTTACGTATGTCTTAACTCTTCCAACGGTGTTTGAAGGGGAGAACGTGATCGAACCTTTCTATCTCGATGATCCCACACATGTTTAACAATGCTAAGGTCAGGCTACTGGGTTGGCTATGATAGATTTTTTACTCCTCAAACCCCTTGTTGACAATCTCTATTCACGATTCATGGTTTAATTATCGAGTTCGAAAGATGAATTCTTAATGCTTGTTGCTGTGTTTCTAGTTGAAAAGTCATGCTTCGGAAGGTGGGCACCAAACGTATACTTATCCAGTAGTTGTAGGAAACAGTGTGAAGCTCGATTCCTCTGACAAATGACGTATTGCCAATTATCCGAACCTCTTATTACCGGCACGTTCTTATACATGTGTGTCAACAATTGAAGGCCTCTAAACATCAATATAACCTTAAATACGAGCTTTATGAAGTTCATAACGAAATGCTACTGTTGAAACAAGAGCTTCAGAACTGATAATCACGATTCCATTGATTGCCGTACTGTAATCTTAGGTTTCCATGGTATAGTTACAATTATAATCACACGGAAAAGGAAAAAAAATAATTCAAATATGAATAAACAAAAAACTTGTTGAATCCTTGTCAAAGAATTCAGTTATATTTTTAAAAAAAAGGTTGCGGAAATCCAGCTAATTATTGTTGTTGTTGCTTATTCCCCTTGACCGACAGTAGTATCAGATCAAGTCTCGAAGGCAATGGGCGATGAAGGTGCGGCTCCTGTTTTGAATTAGCACCACAAGGGTCGGAGTCCGACTTGGCTAAATAACCGGTCCCGTAATTTTGAACCGAGTCAAGTGACGAGACCGGGACACTTGACCCCGCACCTCCAGAGGTAAATTTGAGAACTTGGAGGACATTGTAGCCCCGCCCTATTTTACGTGCCCCGGCCACCATTAGTGAACACGGTAGCTAATTATTAATAAGACGTATTTGTAAGACGTAATTCTTTTTATTTTACTGAACAGTTTGTGTTCAATCAGTTATCTCAAAACATCTGGACCCTAATAAAGTATTTCAATACTAAATTTATGCGCTATTATTTTATTGAAATGAACATAAATACCTGATTTGTACACGAAATCTAATGGAAAGGAAAAATCTTCAGTATTGTACACCAATTGCAAAATCTTTAGAGGAAGCATACGTATCTAATGACTATTAGGAGAAGTAGGGGATATCCGTGTATTATGGACCATCGTGTAATGTGGACCACGTGGAAATTTATCTGTTCACCACCAGATGTCAGAACCATCCCATCGCCTTTAGTGAATATTATTGTTATCCAAAGCAGGAGGTGATTTGTACATGTGTGCCTTCATTTCGACGATTATGAAATTGTTTTTTTGGTTTATATGATCGGTTATAATGTTTAGACGCCGGACTGGTTTAGACCGGTGGCGTTTCTATTGTATGTGTCCAGTTGTCAAGATTCCTGTGTTTTGCTGAATAATGTTTGTCTACATTAGAATCCGGAATAAATTAATATGCGTCGCATCTCTGTTCTGTGTGTCCCTTCAATGCATCTATGTGGCATTGAATGTGGCTATGACCCTGCATTGCATCTATGTGGGTTTCTTCATGTTTGTGTTTCACAACATGTTTGTGTTTCATCTCCGCTACGTAGTGTAAAGTTGAAGTTTATCGTGCGCGTATGCCGAGCTCATCACAAGAGTCGTCTGGACCCCTGCGTGGGAGGAGAAAGTGTTCTGAAAGTGACTATACATTCAGAACCCGGATTTGGTTCTCTTTTTTTCCAGAATCGCGTACCCGGGTATTTCCCGGTTTGAATAATAGATGGACCAACAACATATTTTCCCTAAAAATTAATGAAAAAATAATTATTTATAATGAAAAGAATTTTGTTTATTGAATAAGTTAAAATATATTTCTTTTTATTTATTTTAATATAAGTTAACTTAAGGAAATGTGTTACCAAAATTACCGAAATCCCTGTAAAGATTTTAGATTCTTATTTTCAGTTTGCCATTAGATTAGAAATCCGTCGAAGATTAGATTATATAGTTTTAAATAACATAAAATGCAACCTAAGTTTTTATGTTTATAACTGCAGTCAATAAAATTTCTTTTGAATAGCTTATATGAAAAAAAAATCAATAAAACCAAATGTTACGCTATGGCATATCTTTTGACAACAGGAGGGGATTGGCTTCTAAGATGGTCAAGGAAGGTCTAGTAGTTAATACTGGGAATGCGCTGAAAAACAAAGGGATCCAAAGATCTAGAAAACCTGTGAAGCATGGTAAAACTTTTCCTTCAAATTAAAATGTTATTTTATAAACCTAAGATTGACTACTTTCGAATAATAGATTCTATAACTATTGAAACCGGGTTTTCGGTTGCAGTAATGTTTCATGGGTACCTGGGATACCCGTTTTCTTAATCTTTAGCCGGCGTTCGTTGTATTCAATATGCAGAAGAAGTATATATATAAGAATACTCACCTACACAAGCACGAAATTTTATCATTTCTCTTTAATATTAATTATTATTTTGGCCCCTTTTCCCTTCTATATTAAAGAATTAAATTTTTAAATGAAGTGCAATATGTACAATGAGTAAAGATACATGTAAACGAGTACTCGAAATTTTATCATAGTTTTTTAACACGAATTATTAATTTGGTCCCAGTCTCCTATTATATTCAAGGATTAGGATTTTCAAATGAAAGGTAATATGCACAAAGATACAAGTATCCTCTCACACATAAATACTGAAATATCATAAAAATTTTTAATACGAATTATTATTTTGGCTCGTCTCCTATTAAATTCTAGTTTTAGGATTTTCAAATAAAATACAATATACACAAACAAAGATACAAGTATACTCTACTACATAAATACCGAATTTTTATCATCGATTTTTAACACGACTTATTATTTTGGCCCAAGTTTCCTATTTTAGGATAAGGATTTTCAAATGAAATGCCATATGCACAAAGAGTGAAGATACAAGTATACTCTACTACATAAAAGTCGAAATTTTACCATCGCTTTTTAACATTTATTACTATTTTGGTTCCAATGCCCCATTATATTCTAAATCTCTTATCTTTTTACTTCAAAATTGCTTCATATTTAATATTTGGTATTTAGGCTTATATTCGACGCCTGAGACATGGTAGTGTTCAACACATAAATGACATACATTTGTTTCTATTAGATCTAATATTTTACAGAGCTTCTTTTATCTTCTGTTATACTGATTAAAATGTAAATAAAATGACTACAAATTGCCTCTATCACCATGACACAAAAGATTTGATAAATGACTGCATTACACAACGTTCATAGAAAGAACCGATTTATTTTTAACAATTTCTTCTTTCACTCAATTATCATCTGTTTTATTTAACTACAACATTTCGAAAACAAAAGCAGAGAACAATTGATAATGATCATAACTGCGTGATAAAACAAAGAACATCATTAATATTAATCAGACGGTTATTAAAGAGATATCTTTTTATATCAGACATCTAAGTGCATGAAATAATTTAACAGAACACGAGCAATAAAAATCAAGTTAATGTAAATAAAAAAATGCTAAAAAAAATATTCTTCCTATTGTAATTTTAGGAGCATACATTGAATAAAACAACGAAAAATATTTAATATTACGAGTAATAGAAAAGTCAGCACGTATTATAAATTAGTTCTAATAATTTTTAAAATCTTATCTTCATTAAGTGAGTATTTTTTTAACTGAGAAATTGAATGCTTCTACCCAGAAATTAGATCTTAAAAAATGAGATATTCTTCCTATGGCATGGAGCATTTTTTGAAGTTAATTATTAGTCATCAATAAATTGAACTGAAAAACATTAAAGAACTGGACTGCTTTATCTTCTGTTTTCAATTATTAAGGATGTAAAAGTAGAATCTTTACATCTTTGAATTTTACTTCGACGCATTTCTTTCGTCTCGAGCTTTTATGGAAAACTTCCTTCGAAAAACATTTTTTTTTAAAAATTCAATGCCAGTTTTTTAAACAGACGGGAAAAAGAGGAGTATTATGAGATCGTTCTCAAAGTTTAATTTTGAAGAAAGCTATTGATTGCAAAAGATAGCTCGCTTACTTTTAATTAATCATTCAGTCCTTTTATAGTATTAATATACTTCGATTTTTTTTTAATATTTCGAAATATGGATTGATTCTTAGGAATATTTTTTCACAAAACTGAATTTTTTGGAACGTGCATGTATATTTGTTTGCCAATGAAATTTAATATTTAAAATGGGTTCGAGGTAACGAAGTCATAGACCGTCCGGCTTTTAAATGCGCCCATTTCTGTAAATTTACATTCTGGCATATGCTTAAATATATCGAAGCAAATATAAGGTCAAATGCCTGTGATAAATAAGGCACCGGATTTTTGTTAGCAATTTAATCGAAGACGATAACATCTGCAGTTTTGTTCTTTCTTTCTGATTTTTTCCCGTAGAAAATGAACATTTGTTTGGTCACGATTTCTAAATTTGTCATGTCAAAAAAAGAGTGGAAGAAATAAACTGAGACAGGACCCTATTTTCAGGATCATTTATTTATGTTGCTGAAAATGCTCTCCATTAGCCACTATATACATTTCCAATCCGGAGTGGATTTCTTGCTACACATTTTGCAACACAGCAGGTGTTACGGAGGCACACGCATCAGTAATGTTCAACAAGCATCACACATATGTTCATTTTTTTACCATGTTTTTATTAACTTGCTTTCTTGTTTGTGTGTGTGTTTGTCCCTTACAAATCTTGCAATCGATTTTTAACTAACTTCCCGACTAGCTAGGCATTTGAATTTTTTAGAATAGCTCAGAACACGATGACAATGCATTATTTTAATACTTTTAGCCATCTTTATTCCATATTTTAAAATCCATTACGTAAAAATACGAGTAGCGTCTGGAGTCAAAAGTAACTGCGCTACAGGTGCCATCTATTAACGTAATAGTGAACCAATCATATTACATTTTCATTACAATGGGATAATTTTTATTTATACCCACATGTTATTTGCGATATTTTCTCTGCGAAATTCATTGATTTTTTTCCTTCAAATTATAGATTATAATTTATAATTTTGAAATCCATAATTAACTATGGATGATGCGAATTCGTTTCTAGCTCATGAAGAAGCTGCATGTAAATTACATTTCCTTTTTTTAATATAAAATTTAAAAATATGGTATATAAAAAGTCTTTTTATCTTGTAATTATTGCATCCTGTTTCAACTATTAATGTGCTCAAGGTGTCTTTTCTTACTAAATAGGTGATGCTGAACAATTTTGTAGTTTACTTTTTCCCGTATCTCGCACCGTTTTTGACATAAAAACGCTGATTCCAAAATTTGCCAATAGATGGCGTTGTAAGCTGACTCATCGTGTAGCGTGTAGCCTTGTCACTATACCTAGACACCAACTTTATGGCCTAAGCTGTCACCGTTTAGAAGATAAGGGGGGGGGATGAAACGCATATAGGTTGGAATCCTCTATAAGGTCAAATGTCAGTAATAAATAAGGCACTGGATTTTTGTTAGAAATGTAATCGCAGACAATAACATCTGATCTAAGTTCTTTTCATTCTATCTGATTTTTTCTCGCATCAAAGATTTGTATTGTATGTCTTATTAAGGGGATGGTATACACTACAAAGCAATTTTTGAAGTTTTTACCTCAGAGATATGCAATTTTGCATATATACTCATTAAAGTATAACTATATCAAACACCTTATAAAATTTTATAAACAATTAAAATTTTTATTTTATATTTTAAAAATTCAAATTATATAATCTTTTTTAAAATGCTCCTTGTCATCCAATTTTTAACGTCCCCCCTTAATTTTGCTTTTATATTGCTTATTATTTTGTAGATAACATGTTGACCAAGTATCAAATGATTAAATTTATAGACTTCTGTGAAGTGTGCTTCCTGCCAAAATCAGTAGCAAGAGTAGCCGCCATTGTTGGAGATCACCGCTGCCACACGCCTCAGCATTGATTCAAAGAGACTTTGGATGACTTCTTGAGATACAGCAGACCAAGCAGCTTCCACACGTTGCCAAAGTTGATCTTCTGTGGCAGCTGGGGATGGAATCTGGGTCAATCGTAGAGCAACCTTGGACCACATGTTTTCTATTGGCGAAAGATCCGGAGAGTGAGGCGGCCAGGGAAGCAATTCAATCTGACGATTGACGAAGAACCGTTGGACAATGCGTGCCACGTGTGGTCGGGCATTATCCTGTTAAAATATGGCTGTGGGCAAGCCCTGAAGGTAAGGAAGGACAACTGGCTCCAACACCTCGGAGATGTAGCGCTGGCTGTTTAAAGTACCGGCAATGCGTACTAGAGGTGTGCGAGAGTGATATCCAATACCGCCCGATACCATAATACCCGGTGCAGGACCAGTGTGGCGGTGCATAACGCAGCTGTTCAGCATCCTCTCTTCACGGTGTCTCCAGACTCGAATGCGACCATCGTGGTGTTGCAGACAGAAGCGTGACTCGTCAGTAAAGACAATTTCATTCCATTCTGCCGTCCACATCCTTCTGTCATCGCACCATTGGCGGCGGAGACATCTGTGGTTCTGCGTCAAGGGTAGACAAAGCAATGGACGCCTTGCGGACAGACCACTCTGCTGTAAACGGCGTCGAATGGTACGCGCAGACACTGGATGATGCGTTACAGACTGCATGTGCTGTGCTATGGTTCGTGATGTGACTGAGCGATCCGTCACTGCCATGTGCACAATTTGCCTGTCATCACGTGAAGTGGTGCGCTGAGGTGGATGCAATCGAACAAGCCGGTCCGCCGTACCCTCCTGCATCCAACGATCACATATCCCCATTACAGTTGTTTGGTTTCGTCCAACACGACTACCGATTTCCCTGAAAGATAATCCACAATTTCGGTAGGCCACTATCCTTCCTCTGTCGAACTCGGATACTTGATCAAAAGATGATCGCTGTTTTCGACGAGGCATATTTGATCGTTTTTTTTTTTTTGAAAAACCACAAGAAAAACACAATTGCTGAACTTGAAATCGTCGAAATCTCCAAGCCTTAAATAGTGCTTTGAAGTGGCGCCACAGGCGCGCGTGATGTGCGTCTGCGCTGAAATTCTAATCATTTGCATATCTCACCTCCGCTAATGCATGTTGTAAATTTCATGTTATTTGCATGTTTCCTTCAGGGTGTTGCATTTACAGTGGCCAGCAGTGTATTTAATTTTTTTTCTGGGCCGCAGGCCTTTTTTAAAATTATTTATTATTTCTAGTATCCTTGGCTCAAGTACAAAAAGGACAAAGTTCAATGCTCCCAAGTTCCTACCGAGGGTAAAATGTCTGTGTTGCCCTATTTGGCACCTCGTGAACTTATCCGTCCACGTCCGTCGACGTTTCTGTCAGTCTGTGTCTATCTCTCTCGCACCTTGTACAGGTAACCCTCCTATAACACGGTAGACAGGTTCCTGGAAAATGCCGTGTTGTGTGAAACCGTGTTATATGAGACCCAGAGACAGTTGAAAAAAGGGGAGGTTACATTACGAAAACTTATTAAAAGCAAAAAAAAAATTTTCAATTCTATAAAAGGAACTTATATTTTTTTCTAAAAATATAAATGTATGTATAACACAAAACGAAAATAAGTAAAAATAAAATTTTCATTTAATGCGACCTTACTTTAATAAATTTCTTCCTCATCGCTGCTCAGTACAATCAAACGAGAATCCTTTTTCGATTGAACGATATCACCTTCACTTTCAGAACCTCTTTCTTCATTTATATTTTTGCTTCTATCCTGTTTGTAAAATCTGTAATTTTGGTTTATTTGCTGGTTCTTACAAGGTCATTGTAGATTCACGGTATGGAGATTGACAATTTGGCAGCGCTCCTTTTGAATTTTCGGCTTCTTTCAGCGGAAGGATCTGCATTCAGGAAAAATGATTCAAGATTTTCAGCTAAGCTTTGGCCTTCTTATAATTTTATAAATTTATAAATGAATAAATTATAATTTATTTATACATTTTCATGTAAAATCTCTATAGTTCATTATTCCTTCCCGTCATTATTTAAAGGTAATTATATTTTTTAATGTGTTAAACAAAAATTATGTTATTTAGTGCTGTAGCTGTAGTGTTGTGCAAATGTTTTCGCAATTTTTTTTTATCGTGTGAGAGCGAAACCGTGTTACAGGATGCAGTGTTATACGAGGGTTCCCGCAATTTATCTTATCGTGTTAGAGCGAAACCGTGTTGTAAGATGCCGTACTGTAAGAGGGCTACCTGTATGTGTTTGACCTACTGTAAATAAATGCCTATTTTTCCGGTATATGGAACACTTTAATTTAACAGAGCTGCCGCTCTCATTCTAAAAATTTAACAATAAATAATTAAGAAATTCGGACAATACTTAACGAACGTTAGGCTGGATAATACTTACACGTCAATTTTAAGGGTAGTTTGGTTTCTGGATTGTAAGACTACTTTACATTTACTATATTTTAATTATTTAATGCAGCTTTTTTGAACCACTTAATTCTCCATGGTTACTAGGGGATTATTATAATTATTAGACTTTATTTGAAAGATAAAGTCTGTGCCCATCTCTGTCGTGGCTTGTATGTGTTTGACCTACTGTAAATAAATGTCTATTTTTCCTGTTTACGGAACTCTTTATCTAAACGGAGTTGCCTATCTTATTCTAACAATTTTAAATGGATAATTACGATATTCTTACAATAATTAACTCATGTTAGACTGGATAATACTTTGTAAGGTATACATAAGATTCGATTCACAAGAATCGAACTTTTGAGTGAATGAATTAAAGAAGCTGCTTGAGATATGCTAATTTCGGCATACGCGCTTGATATAAATACCAAGCAGCTTGATGAAGTTAAGAGGTTGCAAAAGGTTGATAGATAAGCGAATTAGGGGAGCTACGAGGTAAGCAGCTCCAGGTGTTAACCGGCGCTAGTGCTTAGGGGGCCCAAAGTTTACGTGGCAGAACTGCTGGTTTGACTCTCTGCTGGTTTGTGATTATGGCAAAGAGTATTTTTATTGAATGTTAATATATATTGCGTACAAGTAGTACGTATGCTTATTGCTGTAAAAGCAAATTCTATATGTGCAACGGATTCAATAAACATTGTTTCATGTATAAACTGTGTTTGTATCAAATTCATTTAGAGTGCCACTTCAAATTATATACACCCAAGTGCGGGTAGAAGTGAGCTATATACTCTACAACTTGCACGTCAATTATAAGGGTAGTTTCGTTTCTAATTCTTTATCTTACATTTAATATATTTTAATTATTTAATTTAGCTTTTTTCAATGACTTAATTCTTCATTGTTACGAAGCGCTTAATATAGTTAGTAGATTTTATTTCAAAGATAAAGTGAAACTTCTCTAGACGGCCACCCCTATTCCACAGATGGCACTCCAAATGACCATATTTTGTTCAGAACCGATTACTGACTCCATAAAGCCAATGCTATGAAATAAAGCTCTTTTAGACGGCTACCCCCCCAAAACCGCCCCTTTTTTCGGAACCATGATTGGTCAGCATAGAGAAGTGTCACTGTATCGGATATCTCATAGAAGTAGTAACAAACCTTTACTGTTACGTGCATATATTTATGGTATTTAAGTTATAATTATGTCAATTGTAGATTTTTTTGCTTACCTATCTTATAATTTATGAATTTTCCATTTATATTTTCAGGCATTATTTTTTTATATTTATTTATGTTTCTGGTAGAGAAAATTAGTTTTCAATATTTCCCAATAATATTTCATGCTTTCAACATGATGTTGACTGTCTTCATTTTTCAGAATATTCACTTATGTAGGCCTCTTAACAGAAAAAATACCGCCTCATCGGTTAACATATGTTGTAATTTATCAGATATTTTTATCTCTATCCAACATCCTTCAGTTGTTCTGACCGATAACCTTAAGGCTTTTGTGTAATTACTCCATTGGATTCGCTGATCTCACAGTTTACCTATGGAGAAAATTTATCTACTTTTCCCAGCTACATAAATGCTGATAATCCCCACAAAAAATTGTATTTTCAGATAGCCTGAGCTTTTCTGCACCTTGCAACAGGATTCATTTTATTAATTGCTTCCACCAAAGAAATTCAGGAGCGTTTAAAACACACTATACAAGATTTCCCCCCCAACAAATAATTTAAAATTTAAAATATTTGCATTTAAAAGAAACGAAAAATGTACCCAGATGTAAAATTTCTTTGTCTATTACGGAGTTCAATTTAAAAAAATTAATCTTTGAATCCAAGTTGACAATCCTTGGACAAATATTTTCCATAGGTAAACACCGAGGTGAACGTATCCAAGGGACTTAGTACACAGCAGCCTTAAGAAACGAGTGCAATACAGAGAAGTTTATTGATTGATATAACCGTTACGCATTAAGTATTTTGATACAAGAAATGCGCTTGAAATAACGATCAACCGTAATGTATGTTTAATGCGCTAAAAATAAACAAGACATAAATTATATTTCTGTATCCATGTGATAGCAAGCGTTTATATGCATGAATCAATGAGATTAATTATTGACAAAAAGTTCCATTATGGTCTGTTAAGTTACGTTTAAAATTTTTCAAGTGTTAATCTTTTAGCATCACGATTCATTAAGTATAAAGGATGAAGCGGTTTTTATAAATTAAACGAAAGGGTTCTTTTTTTTCAAAATACGATAAATAAAAAATCATGATCAATCTCTTTTTCTTTTTAAAATTTCCTGCTTTTGAGACATATTGCAATTGTGCCATTAAAATGATAAAACATTTTGAGCATTCGTTTGCTGCTCTTCGAAAATCGCTGAAGCTTTTCCTATACCCACTCACTTATGATTAATGTTTTTCTGGTTGAATTTGCTTTAAAAACTATTTTAAAGAAGCATGAAAAAACATATTACAGTAATTTATATGAGAAAGGAAAGAGTGTTCTTTAAGTTAGTTTTCTCATTTTCAGAAATTGAAACTGAAGATGTTTGATTCTACTTACTTTTTATTCAATATTTTGGGAGATTTTGCTTTATTTCAAATTGTAATTTTTATGTCTATTTATAGTCTAAATTTTATTGAAACTGAATTACTTTATCAGTTTTATGTTTTCCCATTTAACAGCCTTTTAGCTGCAGTAGTTATTAATAGGGTTTTATCTGAAAATATTTGTTCACAACTGAAAAAGGTTTTGTTAACACGCAGTTAAATCTTCTATTTAATCAGGATTTAAAATGCTTTGCATTAAGTTCTTAGAGCGACAAACCGTTTTACTTTAGAAGTAACACAATAGTTTAGTCCAAAAAGATATAAATGCGTTCTAAAAACCGGCTCTTTCCGTAAAATTCGTCTATGTAGATTCGACTTTTATGCTTTAAAGTTCAATGTATGATATTAGATTTGTACTTTAAATGCACGGAAAGACCAGATCTATTTCAGTTGTAATTTATTATAGTTTACTCAAGTTTGATATAAATGCGCGGCTAAAACAGTTCCTTTTCCTATGACGTATGTATGTTGTCAGCGATTGCAGCTCAACTATTTAGCCAATGAGAAATCTTCCTTCCTCTGAAAACAGAGTTGATATGCTGGTAATGATGTTGACGTCCTTATATGCAAGTACAAAGTAAGTACTCATGCTAACTGCAAAACATTGTTTAGTAACAATTTTTTTCTTAGACTTCTAAAATTCAATAACCAAGAAATATTGCATTTTACATCATTTGCTAGTGTGTTGTCGAAAGGGGGAGCCTCTTCTAATGCATCGTCTGCTTTAGTTTATTATATAATTCTAAACTGGACCTCTTAACTGTACGTTTCACAATTAGTCTAACTCTAGGAACCCAGTAATGTATCAAGTCAGACATAAGGCTATTAAAATATGCATGATTAAAGTCTATAGCACAAAATGAGGTCAGCATCTGTCATCACTGAATGTGCATGTAAAAGAAAAAATCAGAATATTCCAGTAAATATGATGATAGAGCATTTCGATATAGTCGGGAACTGTAAGAATTCTGGGTAAATCACGAGGTATCTGTGATTTCCTGTGACAGTTCCAACTCTTCCCTAGGGCATACATTCTACAATTTTTATGTTTTGTATACTGGAGCTGTAACATTTCTTTTAATTGCTCATTTGCTTCTAGATTGTTTCTACGTCCTTTGTCATTAAATACGATAGAGTTCTTTAGGGTAAATTTCGTATCCATGCTCCTGGTAGTTTTTAGATTCCTTTTCAACTATATTACCTCTGGAATATATTTATCTAGGGTAATTTTATTACAGCAATTTTCCTTCGTGTCTGGCTTCAGATATCACTTAATTCAAATACTCGTTTTTTTTATCCATCGCACTCACATTTCTTGCACCAACTCTTTTAATATCTAATTAATTAAATTATCTTCGGGAATTTTATTACTGCTAGCATCCTTTATATCTAGCTTCAGATATCACTTAAAATAATTAAATTATTTGGCTTTTGTCCCTCACGTTCACTTTCCTTGCAGAAACTCTTTGAATATCTAATTACTGTTGAGATGTACGGACTTAGCGACCTGTAAGGTTTTAAGATTTATTTAGAATTTAAACAAAATAGTTACATAAGCATTTACATTAATAGAACCCATTTACACAATTAATATAATACATTTGCATAATTAATAAAATGCATTTACACAATTAATAGAATTCACTTGCACAATTTAAATTAATATATGTGATGGATCAATGCTGGGGAACTGAAAAACCGAATAAGCATAAAGAATATGAATTGTGATTTGACTTACAGATCAATGGCATAGAATATTTTTGGTCCCCAAACGTCGTTCAACAATTACTTTCTCTTGGAAGATTTTGTTACTGCTAGCGTCATTTATGTCTCGCTTCAGATATCCCTTATTTCAATTATTCGACTTTTGTCTTCCACGCTCACATTCCCTTTAGAAACTCCTTGAATGTCTAATTATTTTCTCTTGGTATATTTAGCTACTGCTAGAGTCCTTTATATCTTCAGATATCATTTAAACTCAATCATTTATATTGTGCCACCCATGCTCACATTCCTTGCAGAATTTCTTTGAATATCTTTTAAATTTTTCCTGAGGGATTTTGTTACTGTTAGCTTCTTTTGTATATATCTTTAGATATCACCTAAACTCAATCCAATTATTTGGCTTTTATCCTTACGCTACTTAGGGGATTTTATTACATTCCTTGCAGAAACTCTTTGAATATCTTGTCGATTTAACTTAGGGGAATTTATTACTGCTGGCGTCTTTTATATCTAGCCTCAGATATCACTTAAATTCATTTCAATTATTTGGCTTTAGTTCCTCACCTTTCTACCGGAAACTCTTTGATTATTTAATTAATTGTATAACGCCTAAATTATTACACTAAACAGTACTAGCTTAAAAGAGGCATCAGGTAATTAATTTCGGATAATCTGAAACACTCTCTAATCTATAGAGGTGGGATTCGTTTTCAGAATAATCATGACCCTACTGTATTTGAAACTTGCAATATGAAAAAGATGTTTTTTTTGGCAATTTTTTCATTGGTTAAACAATTTTTAGTCAAAAAGATCATCATTTTTTATTTACACCTCTCGTGATAAAAAGGGAGACGTGCAGTACATTTTACGGGAAAATTTAAAGGAGTATTGATCAAAATGTATGAACGTGACGACATGGAAGTCTCAGTTAATCTTCTAAAGTGAAAGAAAACAGCTGGAGAGTATTTCGTCTTGAATTCTTTGTTTGATGACGAGTATCAAGTTTTGTTTCACTCAGGAATAATTCAGAGATATATTTATATTTCCAGTGAAAGTGGTTTAAAATAATACTAAGTTCTAACTCTAAAGGCTTTGGCATATTAATAATTATAAGAAATGAGAACGTATACTAGTCCCAAAAAAATCGATGGTTAATCCCTCTACCTAGGTGTAAAACGTAAAAACGATTGAAATTGCATAAAATATCTAAATTTGCTACCCATTATTACATCTTCACAAATAATGAAATAATTTTCCAAATTTTTCCATAGACATCTTACGAATTATACTGGAAAAATATAAAATTACGTTATAAAGCACTGAGATTTTAAAAACAAGCTTAAGAACGAACGAAAACTTCTTTGAATTTAAGTTGAATAACACTGACTTGAGTGATATACAATACATTTTAATCTATTTCTAAACATGAAATATTAAAAAATTGTGAACTCAAAAATTTTCGATAAAATTCTCTTTATGATAATAACACTCTCGCTTTGTCTGATATTTAATGAAAAGAAAAAGAATCAATGCTGTTTTGAAAATATTTGCAACTGTATAAACTGAAATAAACAGAACAGAAGCACCGGGTAAACCTTGCCAAGTATTATCAAATAATGGATATTTTTAATGAAATTTTATAGAATATGTATTATTATTTAAAAACACATATATGTCAGTAGTTTATAAAATATTTTAGTGCTGCCATCTGTTGGCTGAAAAAGATATCTCATGTTTACAACTTAATATAAGAAAGTGGTTTACATAATAATACGTCCTTATGCTGTTGAGGTGGCCCAGTTGGCAAAGACAGCGAGCTAGAGATCTGAACGTCTCTGTTTCAATGCAGGTCGCTGACAAATACACCGCCGTGTACGCCAATGGCGTCTTGTGCACGTTAAATCTTTAGTGACTGCATTGTCCTCCAATTTCTCAAATTTACCTCTGGAGGTGCGGGGTCAAGTGTATCGGTCTCGTCACTTGAGTCGGTTAAAAATTCCTCGGTTCAAAATTGCACATTTTGCCAAGTCGGACCCCGACCATTGTCACGCTATTAAAAACCGTAGCCGCTCTACTCTGCGCAATCGCCCCCATGGGCTTGAACTGAGAATATACTGTCGGTCAATAGGCATTAGTCACAACAACATATCCTTATGTGTCTCTAAACCATTGGAAGGGCGCGGTAGCCCGGTTGGCAGCGGGCCAGTGATCTGAACGTCCCTGGTTCGATGCTCGTCACTGCAAATCTACCGCCGTGTTCACTAATGGTGGCCGGGGCACGCAAAATAGGGCGTGGCTACAATGTCCTCGAAGTTCTCAAATTTACCTCTGGAGGTGCGGGGTCAAGTGTCCCGGTCTCGTCACTTGACTCGGTTCAAAATTACGGGACCCGTCATTTAGCCAAGTCGGACTCCGACCCTTGCGGTGCTATTAAAAACCGCAGCCGCAACCTTCATCGCCCATAGCCTTCGGGACTTGACCTGATGTTACATGTCGGTCTAGGGACATAAGCAACAACAACAAAAACAACAAACCATTGGAAAGAAAAAGGAATGTTCAGTTATTTTTCGTTAAAGATTTAAAATTAATCAGATATAATTTCAGATATAATTTCAAATGCATTTCTTAAGTTTTCAATGTGTCTTCTGGTACGAGAACCACTGCTATATCCCAATAAATGCATAATGGAAATAAGCATTTTCCCTGTTGTTTAGCCATACAGTACTAAGAAATTACATAGACACGTTTTGGACACTCGCAATAAAGGCATCAACGGAAAACATGACAGATAGTGCTCTAAACTAGAACATCTGTTTGCACTGACTTATTTCCTTTTTTCCCGTATTTAGCAATACAAGAATTAGAAAAATACCATTGTAAATAATTTATTAAAAATAATATTTTCAAACCTCGGGATTAAAAAAACTATTCTGTTATTAATGGCAGATTTAAAAAACTATCTTCGAAGAGGCATGGGAAATTATCTGCAGCCCCCTCTATCGCCTCTTGATAGAGAGCAAAAGAGGGACACAACATATTGGTTGCCTCACATCATTAACGCTGCTGAGTACTAACTCTACTGGATTCGCTCACCTCAATGTTAAATTTTGGAGAAATTTTGTCTACTATTTACAGCTACATAAATCCTTGTAATTTAATATTAATGGTATTTTCAGATAGCCTGAACTGTTCTGCACCTTGCAACAGGATTCATTTATAAATTTCGCCCAAAATTGGAATTTACGAGCGTTTAAAACACACGATAACAGATTTTTTCCGAATAATTTAAATTAAAAAATATTATTTGCTTTTTTTAAACAAAAAATGCGCCAAGGCGTAAAATTTCTTTCTCATTTACAGAGTACAATTAAAAAAAATCTTTCAATCCAAGTCGGCAATCCTTGGACACATTTTCCCCTTAGGTTAACATTGAGTTGAGCGAATCCAATTGGGTTACTACACAGCCTTAAGACTCTTGTTAGCATTTACACTAATTATTTTTATGTCAATACCGTGAGATCAAATGTTAGTTTTCTTGCAGTGGAATGGTGACTTCGTCAGACCAAGAAAGATAAAAACCATCTGACACTTCTTCTACAAAAATATGATCATATCCTGCGCTAGGAAATCTACTCTATTCTTTACTGCAGGGATGAACAGAATTGTTAAAACCAAGGGTCACTTGGATTCACTGTGACGTAGTCGAAAACCGCCAAATCATAAACCTGAAAGTTATATATTATATATTTAATTCATATATATAATATATTGATACAAAACAAAATACATATAGAATTTAATATGACGTAAAATTGCATTAATTTAACAATTGTTTTAATATTTAGTTTGATTTTTGTAGCAGCCAAGTGCAATATTGATTTTAAATTTTCATTATTCACGCGGTTCCTATTTTTCAATTTGTGAATATTGATGGCTGACAAAATTGATACATAGATATATGTTGACCCATTTTAATGCATTATCCAGCAACGATTTATGATTGTTTTCATCGACACAACGATAGAAGTGTCATAAATAGTCTTCATTAAATTTATTTCGCCGATTCTCGTCGTTTTTGCATATACATTCCTCGTTTCAGCTGTACTGATTCGGGGGCATTTTCTGGCAAAATGACAAATGGATTTATAAATAAATCTAGCAACGGTTTTATCTTTTGAAAATCAGAAAAATGACGGTTGAATAATGGTATCAAATTATCAACGTATTCAACAAATACAGTCTAGAAGATGGCATTGAACTTTTCAGAGACTTTCTTGTTATTAGGAAAATGGACGTTACTCCCTGACATTATTTGGGCTTGAAACAGATTTAACTTGTATTAAAAAGACAAAATCTAGTCGTAATGAAATTGAACGGAATGATTTCTTTGAGACAAATGTTAAAACTATTTGAATGAATACCAACTTATAAACTTTGCACGAGCAAGAACATATTCAATAATACTTCAAGGAGACTTCCGATCCTTATGAATTTCTTCACTCATACCAGTCCCAAAATTTCTTCTTTGATAACTTAAACATATCATATCCGCCAATATTCATTTTAATTTTTACTTTTACTGCATTATCGTTCAAATCTTATAAACAGGATTATTTTACTTACTGCAAAAAAAAAATTAAATACATTTTCTTCTCACAAACGACAGCGTTAAAAAATCTATTAAGTTCTTTGAATATTTTTCTTTTTTTTAGCTCATTTTAAAACATAAATTTAATTATTTTAAACAAATATTAGCTCCCAAAAGTATGTCGTGTCTCCTTCGAACACTTCGATTTTTCTTACGTTTCCAAAAATATTTTCTTTCAGGGTATGCTTTATCAATTTTTCACCCCTTAAACTAATGTTTAAATTGGTAACGGAATGCTAGAAAGTAGAAAGCAATGTACAAATTATTAACATAACAAATCCAAAGAGATTAATTTCTTTTCGGGAAACGTTATAACCTAATTTGAAACGAAAAAGAAGTGCTGACGTATTAATTTAACAGATCATAAGGCTACATATGGATTGGAAAGTAAGCTATTCGGCGGAAAAACACGTAAAATTTTGTAAAAATTTGTTTTCTCCTCTAAGTTTAAAATACATAAAAAAATCAATAAAAAGACTATGAAAAATAAGATTTTTAATACATACCAAGATTTTTAATACATAATCAATACATTTAAGATGATATTGATTAAATTCATTATATTTTCATGCCCTATTATACGTCGGCTAGGCATATTACTTGTGTTTTATTTGTTTAATTGGGCATTTTAATGACACGAACCTAAGAAAAAGTAGATTATAATCTATCTAAAAAACACAACTTGTTTATTATTTATTTTGTGTAAACACCTTGGTGGACTGTCAATCCAAAATTCAATTGGGACACGCCATCCTATACAACCTACAAATCGCTCTATCCTGACCTGTCATTCAAGGTCATTTCTAATTCTCAATATTTATTGTCTTTTCTAATTACCAATGTTCAAGGAACATTTAAGAGAAATATTACTTAAGTCCTGGGATATTTAAGTCTTTGGGAGGAATCCAAAACTAACGTTTCGAAGAGTTGATTATCGTAGAGATCAAAATTCACATTTATAAACACCACCTGTAGAAGGAAAGTTACAGACCTTGTTGGAAATTACGCCAAATGGAAAGCCTTTAGTTTTTGATTTTGATTTTATGCAGGTTTCCTTCATTTTGATTCAGTGGATTACAATTTATCCTCGAATTATTAATGATAAGCGATTAAACTGATAGAAAAATTTTCATTTTACAATCATGTGTATTTGAATCCAAATGGAAAAAGGGAATTCTTCAAATCCCAAACAAAAGTTTTCCTAACAGAACAGATACTTTTCGAATGGCAAAGCTCAGGAAAATGACCATACATTAAATCCGTGAAACGGTAATCAACATGCAGTAGGTTCAACATACCCTAAACCAGCTAATAACTACCACACTTACAAGAGCTCCCTCTAAGAGCGATAACTTAAAGAACGGTTTTATCTGGCGCGAGGTAGCCTGTGGGTAGCGCGTCGGCTTTCGTCTCTGAGGGTTCTCGGATTGAATGCCGATAAGCTCCATTCAATACCTCCGTGATATGGACACTTTAAATTCATAGAAGGAAAGTCCCTCTATGACTTCAGAGAGGGTGGGATCCCTCCAGATGTCGCCCCTGGGAATGTTTGGTTAAAATTAAGGTGGCACCTGACTAAAGCGGATTCCGACCCTTGTGGTGCCATTATAAACCGGAACCACACCCCTCAGCCCTCTGACCTATTAAGACCTGGTCTGGAATACTTCCGGTCAGGGGGCATTAGAAACAACAACAAAAATTCCCCTGTTTGTTTCTTCTACATGATCCCTGGCGATGTAGGAGTGGCTAGGGAACTTGCATTCGGTATCGTGGGTTCGACAGCCACTATTCGCATGGTAGTTTGCAGCCGTTCGGAATCGGCTTTAAATAGTAGATCCCGGTATTTATTCCTCGTGTATAAGAAAAATAACCATAGCGCTATCAACTAACCGATCAACCTGTTACAAGAACGGGTTTCAAACTGCGTCAATCAATGTAACTAGCAGCAAATAAGTTCAGCTTCTTCCTATTAGGAAATACAGACATAAACAATGTAATATGATTGCTTTGGTTAAATCACAAATACTAGACTATGCAGTAGACTATAAGAGTGAGATAATTTTATCTGAAAGTTTAGTTTCATTAATGTAGCGAATACTGGCTTCAAAATGCTGATCGCCTGGAATAATTTGGAACAATATATCCCAAACGTAACTACATGCATCAATGAATCGGGGAAGACTTAATCTACATGAAGTTAATTTTAATGCAGAATGTTAATGCAAAGTATGTTGATAGAGAAATATATAGTTTATCACTTATAGGTTTTAGATCCCATTTGTTTTATTAGCGGATCTTTATGTTATGAAAGGTATACCACTTACATTTCTTCCACTTCTTCTGGGCGTCTGTATCTATAAAATGTCTTATTTCTAGGATTGATGAAGAGTTCTACATCTGTAAAACACACAAATTTTTATTTTACTACCACTCACATCAGAAAAACAAAACTATTTACAAAATATTTATGAGCATTGTTTTCTAGCTCGGGTTATATGACCACGATTGGCCAAGACATTCGAAAGTCTAAATCTGAGTTCTCTGTATAGTATGTTTCTCTCTTCACTTCAGTTCGGAGAGAATCTCGGAAACTCATGGAGAATGAAGGGAAAGGTTGCTCGGCAGCAACACCATTGTCATGTATAAAGATAATCTTTTTAATTTAGAAAACCTTATTAACATACTAAAATTCAGCCAGGACAAATCTGAATACATGAAAAAATTACCCAATCAAAAAAATATTTATAAGCACACACTAACAATGAATAAAGAAGCAAAACACCACTAGGTAAAATTTATTTTAAAAAGATCACTTCTTCATAAGCATCATATAATAAGCAAGTATTTTATCATTCACTGATTTCTGAGAGTTCTATATTAAGTTTGTTACATTAAAATTTGTTTTGAACACTTTAGGTGACGAATATGTATATTGTAATATTTTAAAAGAAAATATTTTATTCCGATTCTTTCCTGTATTAGAGTGATTAATGATGAAAGTTACGTTTAAAAATTTAATGTCATTTTAGCAAAATTTCCTTTAATAAACTGTTGGAGATGACAGCTTTCAAAATTTAAAAAAATGAAGTGACCAGTTGTGAAATAACCAGAGCTATTGTGAAATAACCAGAGCTGGCATTTAAAGTTTTCAAGCTTATAGAAAAGAAAAAATCTTCTGAAGCATTTCTATATCAAGAGAAATCAAAAACATGGTTTGGGAAAATATTCTAAGCATGATTTTTAAATTTTAGTATTTTTTAAGACAGGAACAATATTGATACATCAGTCTGAGTTTCTTTTTACGTATCAACTTCAGTTCTTTTCAATGTAATTTTATGAAAGGTTTAGCTGAGTCTACATACAAGAGAGAATTAAACATAAGATAGCCGTATCCTATACAACTGAAATGAGTAATATATTAAATAATTACTGGTAAAGTATTTAATAAGAGATAAAGAATTAATAAAAATTTTTATCAGGTCTTCAAGGAGGGAAGAAAGTTCACGTGTTATATAAAATTTAAAACAAATTAATTTGACATTTGATGGAAACATACCTGAAATTTTTATATGCTTGTAAATTCTAGTGTCACTCTAAAGAAAGACAAATACGTAAGAGAAGAGGATATACCATCTAGGAATCTTCGAAAACTTTATTTTAATGCTGTAGTGGCTTTTGCCTTTCGATATTCGCCTATACTACACCGCGAGATTGTTTGTTGTTTGGAAAGGGAGCACTGTTTAGGTAAGCCACTATCACCCGCTGGTGTCACCATAATTTAGATCGAGCACTCCCGGGGGAAATCTTCAACAAACTTGAACTCAAGAATTATCCAAATGAGAGTCATTTACTGAAAGCGGGAAAAAGTTTATGTGGTGAACTTTTTCTCACTAAATGGCTGGGTAAAAATCCGGTACAAAACCACAGATTAGTTTTAAAAGTGGATTGATATAAATTATCCTAATACTGAATTTCATTGTTTCTGCAGCTTATCATTCAATTCAAATTTACGGATGTTTTTAGTAAAGTTCTTTTCTTCAGACATAAAATCAATGGATAAAAATCCAAGTAATGGTTAAGCAATTTATTTAATAGAGTGAGTGTGATTGTTCTCTCAAATCACTCGCAATATTCTTTCGGATTTTTAATGCCATTCCGCTTATTTGTCGTCTGTCTTGCACCGAAATTTTTGATATTTAGAAGAATAACAAATTACATTTTCCTAGAAGCAAATCACACCGTAGTTTTATATAATAATTTTATATATTTAATCCATGTATTTTGTAAAATAAAATGAGAAATTTAACGCCCTAAAGAAATAAATGTTTATTTATCCAACTGACTAAAACATAAATTTATATTTTGGGATATCAATTTATTTATACATCATATTGCGCAAAAGACATAAAAACCATCACCACACAATTTGTGTAAATTATTAAATCAAGAATTATCCAAATGAGATTCATTTACGGAAAGCGAAAAAATTGTTTATGTGGTCAACTTTTTCTCGCTGAATGGCTGGGTAAAAAACCGGTACAAAACCACAGATTAGTTTTAAAAGTGGATTGATATAAATTATCCTAATATTTAAGTTCATTGTTTCTGCAGCTTATCATTCAACTCAAATTTACGAATGTTTTTAGTAAAGTTCTTTTCTTCAGACATAAAATCAATAGATAAAAATCCAAGTAATGGTTAAGCAATTTATTTAATAGAGTGAGTGTGATTGTTCTCTCAAATCACTCGCAATATTCTTTCGGATTTTTAATGCCATTCCGCCTATTTGTCGTGTATCTTGCACCAAAATTTTTCATATTTATAAGAATAACAAATTACATTTTCCTAGAAGCAAATGTCACCGTAGTTTTATATAATAATTTTCTTTATTTAATCCATGTATTTTGTAAAACAAAATGAGAAATTTAATGCCCTAAAGAAATAAATGATTATTCATCGAACTGACTAAAACAGAGATTTATATTATGGGATATTAATTTCTTTATACATCATATTGCGCAAAAGACATAAAAACCACTACCACACAATTTGTGTAAATTATTAAATCAAGAATTATCCAAATGAGATTCATTTACGGAAAGCGAAAAAAATGTTTATGTGGTGAACTTTTTCTCGCTAAATGGCTGGGTAAAAAACCGGTACAAAACAACAGATTAGTTTTAAAAGTGGATTGATATAAATTATCCTAATACTTAAGTTCATTGTTTCTGCAGCTTATCATTCAACTCAAATTTACGAATGTTTTTAGTAAAGTTCTCTTCTTCAGACATAAAAGCAATAGATAACATCCAAGTAATGGTGAAGCAATTTATTTAATAGAGTGAGTGTGATTGTTCTCTCAAATCACTCGCAATATTCATTCGGATTTTTAATGCCATTCAGCTTATTTGTCGTGTATCTTGCACCGAAATTTTTCATATTTATAAGAATGACAAATTATATTTTCCTAGAAGCAAATTTCACCGTAGTTTTATATAATAATTTTCTTTATTTAGTTCATGTATTTTGTAAAACAAAATGAGAAATTTAACGCCCTAAAGAAATAAATGATTATTTATCGAACTGACTAAAACAGACATTTATATTTTGAGATTTTAATTTCTTTCTACAGCATATTGCGCAAAAGACATAAAAACCATCACCACACAATTTGTGTAAATTCTTAAATCCTCATTACATCATCAACTAGGAATTTTCAAAAGATGGTTGCTGAAAATTTTGTATCTTTGAAAACACAAATATTTATTGTATCTCACAGTCAAAGATTTGTTTTTTTAAGGAATATTTTTACAACAAATGTCATTTAAAAAAGGTTAATTTAGATCTATATCAAAATGCTATGCTGTAAACAATGTAAAAATATATTTTCTAATTTCTTAAATGTATCCCGCTAGTTTTTATTCCATGATTCATTGCATTTATTTTATGTACCTTTTTTTTCAGAAGCCAGTGATATAAATTTAAAACTACTTGATCCCATCAACAAATGGGTCCAGAAAGCGACAGTTACTTTTCTAAATTAAGAAACCTAAGATATTTTTTTAATAATATATATTCTTAGACGCAGTTAATATCGAAATTGACGCAAAAGACTTAGAGGCACATGAAACCTTAAATCAATTTCAGAATAAATAGTGAAAAGAAAGTCTTAAATTCACCAAACAGAGAAAACCTTTTTTTTCCGGCAATACTAAGACACGAAAAAAAAGTTTGCAGAAAGACTATATAACCGCCAAGTAAAGCTGAAAAGAGAATAAAATTTCATAAGCCTAATTTTCAAAAATAAAATTGATAGATATCCTTTTCAACAATAAAAACTTTATATCTTCATTATTTATTAAATATTTTATGAGTTAAATAAAATAATTTTAATAAATCATAATTACAATTAATAAAATGTAGTATATTTAATATATCTTAAATGTATTATAATTAAATGTTAAATTACAATAAATTAAACATTATAAATAGTGTCATTATAATAAATTATAGCTAAATTTATATTAATGTCTACTATCATAGAGAATCAATATATTTTTTTCATTTAGGAAGTGGTTCATTAAATACTAGCATTATCCGTTACGTTAAAAAATGAGAAGGGAAAAAATTCATTTACATTTTTGTTTATTATTTTGAAAATTGCTAACAAAAAGCAGTTTAAGTCAAAATTTTTATTAAACAAATAAATGTATTTTAACTTGAAAGATTATACTTTAGCCCTCGTGTGGCAAAAATTGACCTTAATAGACTTAAATAGATTATTATTTAATACTCATTCTTTATTGCAGTGTTATGCAATATTCTATAGTCTTTGCAAACTCTTAACAAAAATGTTTTTCAATATAACCTGATTAATTGGTTTGCATTCTTTTTTGCTGAAACTTCCTTTCATTAACAAATGACAGTTGAATACACTTGAAAAAAACCGGTGCTAAAAAAAAAAAATTTCTAATTACTGCCATTAACTTTCATAAAGTTTAAATAGGATTTTATGATGTATATAATTCATCAAATTAAAATTCAATTTTTCAATTCCTTATAATAAATCAAGGTAATCAAGCACTTGAATTAAAGCTTTTATTTAAATTTTCACTAACATTTTCATGTGTTTTAAACTTTAAAAGTTTGTGGCTTATAATGAAAAGGTGATAGTAGAAAATTTACGCAAACTGAAATCTTAATGGATAACAGTTGTTATAAACATTAAAATCATTCTTTCTCTCAACAGATTCCTCTATTACACTATAAAAGAAGGGACTATTACTTTGACATACAAGGATAAAACACAGTTTTCTAGGGGTACGAGGTAGCCTAGTGGTACCGTCTCGGAATTTGGTGTTGAGGATGATTGGATTGAATTCCAACAAGCTCCATTACATGTCCAATTATCTTGACCGGATATGGACACTTTAAAACTGTAGACCGAAAAGCATCTTTATGAGGTCAGAGATGGTAGGAGAGTGTATGATCCCCTCCCTCGATGTCACCCATGGGGAGTAATCGGTGAAAATAGAGGTGTGACATGGTTAAATAGGAATTTTCCCCTTGTGGTGCAACTAAAAACCCGAACTGCACAGATCAGCCCGCTATCGTATATGGACCTGGTTTGGAATACTTCCGCCAGGGGGCATTAGAATCGACAACATTGCACCACAAAGTAAAGTTGAAGTAAAACATCTTTAGAGTTTTAGTTGTGGAATTTCCTTTCGCTTGTCGCTCATATTCATTTGTTGCAAAGGGGAATTGCAGGAACATAATGACGCAACATACGTCAAAGATTTTGAGACTGGTGGACTGAAATTATCGAAAACAGAAACATCAGAATATTCATTAAACACAAAATAATTTAGTGACAGAATGATAGACTAATCCATTTTACAAGCAGCTACAGGAAACTGGCGATGAAGCCGTCATTTAAATGTGCTAGTTGCCACTTAGAAATTCACCGAGGAATTGCACCTGTCGTGACCATAGTGAACCTATTTCATGAATCCATTTCATTTTATGAATTAAAAGATCAAACAAATCAAAACCAAGAGGGTCAAAACCAGAAGTTATTGGCAGCGTTATCAACAACTGTTATTATTAACTATTTTTTTAGCTCTTTAATTTTATTATGTACACCTTTGTTAAGAAAAAATTCTTGCATGCTTTTTTATTATGCGCTTGATAATTCGTTTTAATTACTTGTATAATATGAACCTTTCACATCTAGAAACAATCGATAGGCCAATTCTATTCTCTATCTAACTTTACTATAAAATAATCTAAATCTTTATTAAGGGAACTTATAATTTCCTGTAAGTTAACTTTATTCCTTACCCTAAATTTTTGGCCCTTTTTTAAGGTTATTTGAATCTAAGATCCATCAAATTAGATCCACAGAAAAATATTTAGATCCCCAATTGCAAAATTTCCCAAAGCCCGATCAACGAAGTCGGTAAACTCTTACAAGTTGAGAAATGACAAATCAAGATTATAAATATTACTGAAGTTATGACTCTAAAAGTTGTAGTTACAAATTAGATTCCTTAATGTTTTTTGGTATTTAAAAGCAACTGCAATCTAAATGAATGAGATCTAACATACCGTAAAATCTCGAGTGTAATACGCACATATTTGTCCGCAAAAATGAGCTGTGCGTATTATACTAGCGTACGAAAAAAACGTAGGTTTAAGCATTGGATAAACGTACGTACAGCACCTGTAAGACATTGTCGCAACATGGATGCGTGTGCATCTGCACTCCGTGATTTATCCACCAGTTTACTAATCAGGTATTCTTTATAAACAAATGGAAAGCAAGCCCTGAAGGTAAGGAAGGACAACTGGCTCCAACACCTCGGAGATGTAGCGCTGGCTGTTTAAAGTACCGGCAATGCGTACTAGAGGTGTGGGAGAGTGATATCCACTACCGCCCCATACCATAATACCCGGTGCAGGATCAGTGTGGTGGTGCATAACGCAGCTGTTCAGCATCCTCTCTTCACAGTGTCTCCAGACTCGAATGCGACCATCGTGGTGTTGCAAACAGAAGCGTGACTCGTCAGTAAAGACAATTTCATTCCATTCTGCCGTCCACATCCTTCTGTCATCGCACCATTGGCGGCGGAGACGTCTGTGGTTCTGCGTCAAGGGTAGACAAAGCAATGGACGTCTTGCGGACAGACCACTCTGCTGTAAACGGCGTCGAATGGTACGCGCAGACACTGGATGATGCGTTACAGACTGCATGTGCTGTGCTATGGTTCGTGATGTGACTGAGCGATCCGTCACTGCCATGCGCACAATTTGCCTGTCATCACGTGAAGTGGTGCGCTGAGGTGGATGCGATCGAACACGCCGGTCCGTCGTACCCTCCTGCATCCAACGATCACATATCCGCATTACAGTTGTTTGGTTTCGTCCAACACGACTATCGATTTCCCTGAAAGATAATCCACAATCTCGGTAGGTCACTATCCTTCCTCTGTCGAACTCGGATACTTGATCAAACTATGATCGCTGTTTTCGACGAGGCATAATTGATCGTTTTTTTTTAAACAACCACAAGAAAAACACAATTGGCGAACTTGAAATCGTCGAAATCTCCAAGCCTTAAATAGCACTTTGAAGAGGCGCCACAGGCGCGCGTTATGTGCGTCTGCGCTGAAATTCTAATCATTTGCATATCTCACCTCCGCTAATGCATGTTGTAAATTTCATGTTATTTGCATGTTTCCTTCAGGGTGTTGCATTTACAGTGGCCAGCAGTGTATTATGGGAGGATGGGCAGTAGGGTGGGTCGAAAAAAATAATTTTTTTTTTCGGAACGCTTTAGTGCGGAAAAAATGCCTATTGGTATAAGAAGAAAACGGCTTAAAATATTAAATCTGTTAACATCTTCCGTTCGCGCATCGTGCTTAAAGTTTATGACAAATTTCAAAAATCACGATATTTTTGTAATTTTTTCTGCTAGTTAAAACTTTTAAAATAAACCCGCTTTATTGTTTAAATGACCTAAATAAATTAAATTCTGATCATAAATATATTTTTTCCGCTCGCGCAACGTCTTTGAAAAAACAGAAATTTAACAATTTTTTGCAATTTTCACTGTGCAGCTCTTCGCTCGATTAAATAGAGCAAAACAACCCAGGCGTCACCACATGAAGACGGTTGCACATCGAGTTCAAACCACACCCTATCCAACCAACCATCCAATTGTTGGGTGTGATATTTAAATTGTATTTACATCTATTTACAAAGATTTTCCATAGAGTAGGATTCTTTGGCATACTCTGTTTTTTACTTTTTCTTTTTTATATCCATACAAATTTAAAGTATGATTTTTTTTTTTAGAAATGAGGCATAACCGATCTAGTAGAATTCAGTGTTGCTCGGATATAGCCATTTCTAGCTTTATGTCCACGTACTTATTCAAGGCCTCTGTCACAATTTTGACGCACTTCTCCCCACCCTGGGTGTGACAGGAAAACTTTAGTATTTCTCTGATGGGCGTAGTGTCAGAGTTGATGAATGATTTAATATCATCTTCACTTAGTTCCGAACCAATGGGGCAGGATACACCACACAAGAATTCCCATTAATAATTTCAATGTAACCAGAAGCTTGAAAGCATATCTTCGGCGGTACGAAATTTCTAACAGTCTTCTTCTTTGGAACGATTTGTCTTGCTTTTAAGATCTCTCTGTAACCAAGCTCCAGAATATGTTCCCTTTCATCCACAAGCATTGCCAATAGAACATTCTCTGGGTGCGCAAAGAATGCATTTCGTTGAATTACTGGATCTACAACTTGAAGTAATTCGCCGGATAAATACCGCGATGTTTTTGATTCTTTGAAAGACATGCTTTGATCCGTCTGTAAAATATTTGCTCTTTTTTATGGCATACATGATTTCAAGATGAAGCCAACTATTTCTTTTAAGTTTCTGGAAGGATCTGATGAACTTATATACAACCTAAGGACTTATTTGGTCGCAGTTAGCCATCTGGAATAGGTCAAAGGACCAGGGTCTCAATTTGCCAAGTACTCTGGACAATGTCCCAAGATGATTGCATTTGAAATGTCCAACAAATACTGTTGGACTTTGCTAAAAAAATTCCTGTCTGTATCAGGAATCGAACAATCTATGGGTTCCTAATCAACCACAGGGAGTTTTTCACACCAACTGAGCTTCTACCCGATTGGCTCACTAAAATAATTATGTCCTGCAGTTTGACCGTCAATATGTTGGAAAATGTAGCGAAAAGGAAGCTCATTAAAATTCAGGAGGCATATGCTCCACTGTAGTGGGCATCCTACATGATTTTCTAGTCTGTGGAGGACACCGTTCTTCCATCCAGTGTTGATTACATTGCCATCACACCCTACTACTTCTAGTTTTTGTAGTGATATTGATAGTTCAGACAAACGAGAAATAATGCTTTCAGTTATATCATTTGATGAACTCGAGTAAGAAGATATATGTCCAATATAAGTTCATCCATGTTCCTGGATAAGGGAATAGTGTTCTTCTTTCACATTCCTGCGAAATAGCTTGGAATTAAATTTTTCTACGAACAAAGTATCATCTTTTTGTCCATAAAAAAAACCCCAACTTTCCTTACGAGGTGTGAATTGACTTCACTTGACTTCAAACCAGTTCAACCTATTTCAAGTGAGTTCTGGTTCGTTTTGTTCTAGCAAAACAAACGAAGAGTAGCACAGTGAAAATTGCGAAATATTGATAAATATCTGTTTTTTCTAAGACGTTGTGCGAACGGAAAAAAATTAGATTATTGATCAGAATTTAATTTATTTAGGTTATTTAACCCATGAAACAAGCATAAAAACTAAAGCGTGTTTATTTTAAAAGTTTTAACTAACAGATAAAATTACAAAAAAAAATCGTGATTTTTGCAATTTTTCATAAAATTCAAGTACGATGCGCAAACGGAAGATGTTAACCGATTTTAAATTTTTTTATGCCGTTTCTCTTCTTTTTACAATAGGCAGCTTTTCCGCACTAAAGCGTTCGGAAAAGAAAATTATTTTTTTCGGCCCACCCTAATGGGTAGTTTTCATCAAATGAGGATGATGATGGTGATATATATTACGACGGCACCAATACGTATGACATGGACTCAACAAAAATAGACGAGATGTATTCTAGTGAAAGTGATTAAGGCTGATAATTTGACAGTATTTATTGTTTTGAATAAAAATTTAAGTTTTTTTTTCTACTGAATTTAATGTTTTCGTTTCTTTTTATTCGAAATTTTATTTCTGCTAATAAATATTTGTGCAATTTTTAAATAAAATTTTGAAAACTTACAGGTGCATATTATAGTCGAATTTCAATTTTTTTAGAAAATTTCGCGCAAAATCATGCATGCCTATTATACTCGGGTGCGTATTATAGTCGATATATTAAAGTAATCAGTTTTGTAAAGCATGAATCGAATTTAATTGAAGATCATTGATATTTATCTAACCACTTTAGGCTTGAATGTTTTTGATTAAAAATATAATGTTTAATTTTTTTAATGTTAAAATCTATAAAAAGATTACAAATTTTCTGCAAGTCTCAAGTGCCAATTTATTTTTTGAACTGTTACTACCCCCTCCTCTTTTACCTCTGTAATTAATTAAATTATTATCATTATTTTGCCCAAAAACCATAATTTTTTTTATATACCGGGTGGTTATAATTAAACTTCCCCTATAAATGGCATCCTACAGAACAAACGAGTGAACGGAATGCAACGAAATTTTGTATATGGGCTATACACGAGATGCGCTCACGGAATTTCGAAAAAAAAAATCTAGTTCCAAAATGTCCACCAGAAGGCACCTTTTCGGGAAAAACATGAAATTTAACACAATAAACGACCAAAACGGTATACAGAAATAATATTAGCATTTATTGACTAGTTTCTGATCAGCTTGTCATCGAACCACATTAAGTAAAGGTAAGGGAGAAACTAAAACAGTTCAGTTTGCGGACACAAGAACAGATTAGGACGAAATTGCACAAGAGGACAACAGTTATTAACAGTTATCGACTAGTTTCTGATCACCTTGTCATCGAACCACATTAAATAAAGGTAAGGAAATAAATAACAGTACGCCTTTGCTGTTTAAATAAAAAAAGTTGAGTTTGTGGAAACAGGTACAGATTATGACGAAATGCCACAAGAGGAGCAGTTGTTAATCGTGTCCAGGACTATGTAAGGAAAGGCACTCAATGTGATCACGTTCAGTGAAGCTCTATGGTTTTGATCCTTTTAATAAATGCAGTGTCCGTTTCCCCAATATAATAAAAATTACAATCTTGACGACCTATAAAACATATCAAAACCATACACTTACGAAAAAAGATTTTTTTCTGTTTGAATTAATTACTATTTGACTTTTATTTACCTCAGGGCATGTAGGACATCTTTTATCTTTACATTTGTTAAATATTTTTAAAAAAATATTTTAAAAATTATATAACAAAAAACTTTTTCAAGTAACTTGTTTAATACCACAGTCCCCAGAACAAGACGTGCAGCAGATCTCCTTGTTACAAAACGCGACGAGCCATGTAACATGAAAAAGTATTTTATCTCAGTTTGCATATTAAACTAATTTGTAAATGAAAAGAAAAAAAAACATTAGATAATATCCTGCATACAACATGAGGAACCCCGGGTAAAAGTCTTTTAAAAGCATAAAAAAAGCAACCACAATATAAGCCTAAAGAAATTAAGCCTACCGGAAGAATTATTTAAAAACTTTCCAATAAAAGATTTTCTATATTTTTAAAGAATTTCTATATTTTTACAAGTTTTAATTTTTTATACAAAACAATTGTTTAAAACAGTTGTTATTATAATTTAAAAAATGTAGTAATTTTAATATATAAAAGATTTATTATAATAAGTAAAACTTTATGTGATTTAAAATTTACGATTTCGTGACTTATGAGAAGGTGATAGGAAATTCACTCAATCTGAAAACTGAATAGATAAAATCTGTTAGAAATATTAAAATCATTGGTTCTCTCAACAAATTCCTTTATTGGAGTATTAAAGAAGGGTGTATTACTTTGATATATACGGGTAAAACACAGTATTGTAGGGGCCCGAGGTGAACTAGAGGTAGACCGCCGGCTTTTGATGCTGAGTATGATTGCATTGAATACCGATAAGCTCCATTAAATATCCCCGTGTCTTGACCGGATGTGACTAATTTACATAAGTAGATCGGAAAGTCTCTTATTGAGGTCAGAGAGGGTGGGAGAATGTATGATCCCCCTCCTGTGATGCCACCCATGGGGAGTACTCGATCACAATAGAGGTGGCACCTGGCTAAATAGGAATCCGTCCATTATACAACCATTATAAACCCGAACCGCACCACTCAGCCCGCTATCCTATATAGACCTGGATTGGACTACTTCCGCCAGGGGCCATTAGAATCAACAACATTGTATTCTTTAGCGGAAGTAACACACCTTTAGTGTTTTAGTTGTGGAATTCCCTTTCGCTCGTCGTTCATATTCATTTGTTGCTGAAATCAGGGTACAATATTTTTCTCAATATCACAGTCGTCAAAATATAAAAAGCGTAAGTAATTCTGGTCTTCGTTCTTTACCTTTATTTGCAAAAATGCAGCTTGAATGTCCGCAGAGAGAGCTATTTTGTTTTCATGAAATTTATATATAATATCCAAAATGTTAGGATTCAAGTTTGGCCCTGGCAACAAACAATCATTCAAAGATGGGCCATTTAATTTTGAAGAAGCATCGTAAACAATAAGTAATTTTGTAGTATGCCGATCAGTTTTTATCACGGGTCTATGAGGCATATAATATGAATCATCTAGAGCTAAATCCTCACATTTTTCAATTATTCCTGTATTTAATTGTTCCTTTATAACTGTGTTGTAATTATCAAATAATTGCCTATCCTGATTAAATTTATTTGCTAGGCTATAAAATCTCCTTTTTGCGACCACAAAATTGTTTTCTAATTCTTCTTTTGACTCATTCCACAGCAAAGGTGCTTCATAACGCCCTTCAGTAAACTTTAAGCTATTTTGAAAATCCTGCTAAACGCGGCATTCGTCAGAGCTCTCATTTGTTTCAACAATTCCCAGAGATTCTAAATCCCAAAAGTTTTTCAGATCGTGAGAGACATTCATCACATCAACTCTGTTACACGCTACAGACGTTGACTTCCGTATATCGGCTTGACCCTGAACAGTGCAGCCGAATATTGTTTGTGTAGTGTATTAACTCTAACTGCTAACGTCCATGGACAGTTTAACTGTGACCGGCAGAGTACGCGGAATAGGAGGCGAAAAGTTTCGATTTGAGTCTGTAACTATGTGTCTTGTCAGTGGCATGTTGTAAATAGATGTACCATAGAGTTCAATTAAATGTATGGTAAAAATGCTAAAGAGCATTTCTTAACAAACACACAACAGTCGGCCACGACAGACTGGCAACGAGGATCGGATCCGAAGCCTGTTGATTCGGTAAAATCGAAACAGTGTTCTTCCAAAGGATAGGGTAAAAACCCGAAGACGGCTCAAGGTAAAAGTTGTTTATCATTTGATCAGAGGAGAAAATGGAGCAGCAAATTGCTGAATTATTGGGTCAGAATCAGGAAATTATTCAAGCCTTTCAAAATAAGGAAAACGGTTCTCATAATAAAGTTAAAAATAAACCTTACTTGAAAACAAACAAGAAACAAAATTTTGCAGAAAAGCAGAAGAAAGGTGACTTTATTACTCGGTGCACAGGTACAAACCATACTAAACAAAATTGTAAATTTATTTCTAGTAAATGCAATTTTTGTTCGAATATCGGTTTTAACCAAAAGGCATGTTTTTTTGCAAAGAAAGCTAATGCCACATCTGTGAATCAAAAACAGGTAAATTTAAATGAGGTTAATCAAAACCAAAACCAAGTTCCGTTGTATGAATTGAATTCTGATGAATGTACATTACGTGAAGAAAAACCGAAACGACCTCCAATAATGATCAGTTTAAAAATTGAGAATTAAAACTGTGTAATGGAATTAGATACGGGGGAAACGGTAAGCGTAATGAGTATAAGAAATTTCAAGAAAATTTCAAATAAGAAAATTCAACCTACTAACTTAGTTTTTCGAACTTATAAAGGTGACTCATTGGTACCCATGGGGTACGTCACTGTAAAAGTAGAATATCAAAATCAAATTTTGAATTTTTACTTATACGTTGTAAAGGAAAACTTGGATACGATTCTAGGTCGCGAATGGCTTTATAAGATAAGTCTTGATTGGAATGCCATAAAAACATTAAAAGTGGAAACTAAAGTGAACTTAAATAAACTTTTGGAGGAATATAAAGAAATTTTTTATAACAAACTTGGGGAAATAAACAACCATGAAGTTAAGTTGGAATTGAAACCAAATGTCAAACCAATATTTTATAGGTTTAGAACGGTACCCTTTGCTCTAAAAAGTCGAGTCGAAAACGAAATCGAAAGACTAGTAAAAGAGGGTATCATAGAATAGGTAGAAAGTTCGGAATGGGCTACGCCTGTGGTACCAATTGTTAAGCCAGATGGTAGCATACATCTGTGTACGGATTATTCAGTTACCCTAAATCCAAATTTAATTGTACCTCAGCACCCCTTACCAAGACTCGAAGAAATATTCACAAGTTTGAATGGGGGAAAACAATTTTCAAAAATAGACTTCAAGCAGGCATATTTATTTGCAAATGCAAGTTCATTTTGAAAGTCAAAAATTGTTAACAATTAACACGTATAAAGGATTGTTTATCTCTAAAAGACTGATGTATGGGTTAAATGAAGCACCTGTCATTTGGCAGCGCTATGTTGATGGGTTGTTTCAAGGCATAGACGCTGTTAAGATATTTATGGATGATTCGAGAACCACCGGAGTTGACGAAAGTTCACATTTTAAAGTTTTAGAAATTTTTGTCAAAAAGTGTAAAGAACATGGCCTAAAACTCAATTTAAGTAAAAGTCAGTTTTTTCAAAATGAGATTAATTTTTTGGGACATAAAATTGATTCTAATGGATTACACAAAACTGATTGTGAAAGCCCCGATTCCTAAGGATGTACAGGAAATAAAGCGTGTTTTGGGATTAGTAAATTTCTATGGGAAATTCTGCCCAAATTTGGCTACAATAGCAAATCCTCTAAATAACTTAACTAAAAAGGGAATCAAATTTAATTGGTCTAGGGGTTGTCAGGATGCTTTTGAGCAAATAAAAGAAGAAATCTGTTCACCGAGAGTGCTGGTTCATTATGAACCAAACTTACCTCTAATGCTGGCAACAGAAGCTTCACCAGTTGGTGTAGGTTGTATGTTATCTCACCTACGCCAGATGAAACAGAAAGACCAATAGCATTTGCATCAAAGACTTTAACGAAAACAGAACAGAAATACTGCCAAATTGACAAGGAAGCTCTTTCAATAGTATGGGCAGTAAAGAAGTTTTATTTGTATTTAAAAGGCAGAAGATTCACCTTGATAACCAAACATAAACCGGTAGTTGCAATATTTGGATCAAAGCGAGGACTCCAAAAACTAACGGTTACCAGACTTTTACATTATGCACTAACCTTGCAATCTTTCCAGTTTGACATAGTTTATCGAAATACTAAAGACCACGGGAATGCAGATTTTATCTCTCGATTTCCCAAAACTTCAGAAGAATTAGAAGTTAAAAACGACATTACGATGTTCCAGATGTCGCAAATTCAAACCCTACCTATCACTTCAAAGGATTTGCGTGAAGCAACAGGGAAGGATCAGAAATTGGGTCTACTTTTGGAAGCCTTGAGGAAAGGCCAAAATTTAGAAGGGAGAGAAGCCCAATATACAGATGGTGGACAAAATAATACGAACACCTGTGAAATAATGGAAAATCTTTATTAATAGGGGGTTGTAACAGCCTTTGACTGAAGTACAGATTTAATGCGACGTTGGATAGATGCATAAAGGTCATGGACAATATTTAAAGGTATATTAAGCCATTCCTCCTGCAGAGCGGTCTCTAATTCCGAAAGTCCGGATGGAAGTGGAAATCGGGAACGAAGTTTGGACTCCAAATATTGCCATAAATGTTCAATAATATTCAAGTACGGAGACTGAGGGTCCAGGCGAGATGTTCAACTGCATTGACATGCTCTTCAAACCATTCTTGAACACACCTAGCAGTGTGGATAGGGGCGTTGTCGTCTTGAAGAAGCGGTCGCTCTCCAGGGAATACAGTCTGGACAAAAGGATGGACATGATCCCCTAGAACACTTAGATAGTGATTGTGTTTGATCCTCCCGTGCAGAATAACAAGTGGCCTAAGACCGCGCCAACATATCGCACCCCATACCATAATGGAGCCACCCCCATGCTTCACAGTCGGCAAGAGGCATTCAGGAAGAAACGCTTCTTTGGGCGTTCTCCAGACATAAACGCGTCCGGTCGTCTAAAATAGGGTGAATGGCGATTCATCTGACCATATTAAATGTTGCCACCGCTGTGGGGACCAGCCTTTGTGATCTTTGCACCATTGGCGTCGCTTGAAAGCATTATTTGCTGTCACCAAGGGTTTACGAATTGCCACTCTGCCATAAATGTTCGCAGCATGAAGTTCTCTTTTGACAGTTTTTGTTGAAACGGGGTCCTGGAGATGACAGTTCATTTCGGATGTTATCTCGGATAACTATTGCTTGTGCTTTCGGGCTACTATGCGCTTCAAGACCCGTCTATCCCTATCAGCAAGCTTGGACTTTCGGCCACTGTTGTGCTTTGAAGACGTTGTCTTACCCTCTTTCGTGTACGCTGGCATAACGGCTGATACCGTACTCCTTGCAAACCCCGAAAGGTTTCCTGTTTCCGTAACCGATGCTCCACTTAAACGTGCTCCAACTATCATTCCTCTATGGAACTCTGACAGGTCTGACATTTCATCTTATCACAGACAGTTCGATAGAAGCATGCAACGTAGGTGACTGCTGTTGAGAGACCGATACCTTCCTCTTCACGCTCACTAGGTGGCAGACTTCTGTTGCAGGTGGCGCGGCTGTACTGCAGGTGTGAAATACGTCATACTTTTTCACAGGTGTTCGTATTATTTTGTACTCCATCTGTACCATACAATATGGATGTATTATGTAAGGGCAGAGATTTCGTGTTCCAAAGATATACCAGAAAAATGTCTTGGAAGAGTTTCACCAAGGGCATCGGGGTATGGTTAAGACGAAGGCGATTGCCAGGCCGTTCGCTTACTGGAAAAACATCGATAAAGACATCGAAGAAGCTGCAAGAAATTGTGTTGACTGTGCCAGACATAAAGCTGATCCAGCGAACGTGAAAGTCCATCATTGGGAATACCCGAGTAAGCCCTGGGAGCGTGTGCATGTGGATTTTGCTGGTCCTATATTTGAATATATGTTCCTGTTAATAGTGGATGCACATTCCAAATGGTTGGAAGTTTACCCGATGAAAAAACCACAACAAACAAAGCCATCGAGTGTCTCAGAGACTGCTTTGCTAGATTTGGGTTGCCAGTTGTACTAGTAAGTGTAAACGGACCACAGTTTTCATCTTACGCATTTCAGAGATTTATGCAGAATAATGGCATAAGACTTTAGTTACGGGTCCCGACCTGCCACTTACGGCTGGTATCCCCCATGAAAGTCACTGAAGCCCAGTCGCTACGTAGCAATACCTGCATACGCAGTCAAGGGTTAATTTCCCATGTTCGGTGACATTTTTCATTAGAGTAGGGCCCAGGGCTGCCGGATGGACGGTACAGACCCGCCATCCACTCAAGGCACCCCAAGGCCCCAGAATAATGGCATAAAACACAAAACTAGCGCACCATTCAAGCCGTCGAGCAATTGTCAAGCAGAACGTTATGTGTATACACTGAAGCAATCACTGAGAGCAATGCAAAATTATGATGGTCGTATGGAACACAAGCTAAATACATTTTATTGCAATACAGGAAAGCTCCAAACGTCACGATAATGCAGTCCATCCATGCTATTCTTAAAACGTGATATTAGAACAAGGCTTGATTTATTTTTACCTGACTTAAAATCAAGAATCCAGGAAAAGGTAAGAAAGGGTGTATTTGAATTTCAAGATAGAAAATTCGATATTGGTGATTCTGTGGCAGTCAGAGATTACCGAGCAGCTAATTCAAAATGAAGTTTGGACAAGTTGTAAATCAAGACGGTGCTCTCCACTATACCATTGATGTTCAAGGCATACTAATGAGAAGGCATGTTGATCAAATTCGTTCAGTGGGGAATAAAGTGCAAGAAAGTGATTCCGTACGAAATGTATTTTGTTGGTTCCCTACTGGAAATTTTACTGAGAATGCCTCAGAAGTCCAGCACAGTGATAGTCCTACCTCTCATCAGGGTCCAATTAAAAAGGCTGAAGGTCCAGCTTCGCCAACAGTATCATCAGCTGATATCCCTGTTCAGGACTCATCACCAGTGCTCTCAAAACCGTCATCGACTGAAACCAATACACCTTCAGAACAGTCTAGTACACCACCAGTGCACGACATCCCAAGCCATGTGCCTAGACGCTCTTGAAGAATCCGAAGACCACCCCAGAGACTTGATCTTTAATAAAGGGGGAGGAGATGTAGTGTATTAATTCTAACTGCTAACGTCCATGAACAGTTTAACAGTGACCGACAGAGTACTCGGAATAGGAGGCGAAAAGTTTCGATTTGAGTCTGTAACTATGTATCTTGTCAGTGGCATGTTGTAAATAGATGTACCATAGAATTTAATTAAATGTATGTGAAAAATAATAAAGAGCATTTCTTAACAAACACATAACAGTCGGCCACGACAATTTGTGAAATAAATAAGCCATGTTTTACTTTCCGAGTCTCCCCAACGTATATTTGCCACAAAAAGTTTCCTCCTAACAAGATCTGTATTGGCAACTGTCGACAGCTATCGGCGAGTGAACATCTACCATCAGCAATAAATTTGTTTACATCCGGGTCCTGTGAATTATAGCACGGCAATGTGACACCGGTAATATTATCTGTAACTAGAGCTTCTACTTCGATATTTTGTTTGGGATCTATGAGACTGGATAACTTTAACAACACAACTTCAAACTCTTTTTCCCAAGTATTTCCCTGACCGAAGGAATAAATTAATAGCCACTCTTTTCTAATCGGTTGTAAGTGATGGATATCTGCAATCTTTCTATCTAAGAATGTTTTTCTGAACCAGAATCACAAAGTATTCGAATAATTTTTCATTTGCTAATCGCGGAAGCTTCAACAGTACAAGTTTGTAAAAGAGTACTATTTAAATCTTCTTTAACTTTCTTTTCACACAATGAATATCTACAGTTTCGTTTTCAAGTGGAGAATTATCATTATTATCGGAGGCTCATATTTTTTTTTTTCTCAACAAGTTTTCTGGATTTTTCGATTTTGTACAAAATAACACATTATGAGCATTTGAATTGAAATTTTGACACTGTTCCAATTTAACTCTGCATTGAGAAGAAATGTGCCTTCCAAAACACCGATAACACCTCCCTTCTTTTCTCAATTTAAAACGTTTTCTTTCATCTTATTCAGACTGACAATTTTTAGAATTATGTTCAGTACATTTACAAGAAATGCAATACGTTTTAGAAAAAGTATGCAAGGCTGCCGCTGACGGAATACTATTTTTCACACGATAGTTACTTGACTTATGACTTGAATAATAGCGATCGTTATTATTACTTAAGAATTTTGTATTATGTATTCCTGTATGCCGTAGAGCGGCTTCTCTACATTCAATTTCTTTCTTTATAAATTTTACCAACTCTGTTATTTCATTACTCTTTTAGGGATCACGTTTTCTATGATAATCAAGAACGAAATCATGGGGTAGTAACTTTAATAATATCGGACTCAAGAGATGACCGTACGAAGCTGACCTACGCCGCAAGAATCTAAATTTCTTATACAAATTTCAAGTTCATCATACAGTTTTCTTAAACCTTTAACATTAGAAGAATGTTTAACACTTTCGATATTGAGTATTTTGCTTAAATTACAAGATATGGTATCGCTAGGCTTTCCAACTCGATCTTCTAATAAATTAATACAAGCAACATAATTTTCTTCTGTTAGCGTAATCCGGCTACTGTCCAGTTAAAAGCGATCTCAAATAGACAAATTTCTCTATTTTCGTTAGTGACTCATTCGAGTCAATAGCTGCCTTGAATGAATTAAAAATTTCAAGAAATTCACTTAATTCACCATTAAAAGGTTTTATTTGAAGCTTAGGTAGTTTAATTGCAGATGCATTACTTTTGCTTTTACCAACAGAAGAATTTTCAAGAACAGAAGTGTTTTCAGATACGGAAGCATCTTTAGAGCTTTTACCAACAGAAGAATTTTCAAGAACAAAAGTGTTTTCAGATACGGAAGCATCTTTAGAAACATCGGCAGCTTAAACGTTTTTTAAGCCGAATTTTAATTTTAAATTTGATACTAATTATCTTTTTCTAAATACTCTTCACAAAGTTTTGTTTCTTTTTCAAACTCTAAAGGTTCATCAATTTCATTTTCGATTTCGGAATCCAACTCTTTTAAGGAAATTTCTTTTCAATTTAATTGTTCAAGATTTTCTGATAAAATATCAGTTATTCTTTCGTCTATGTCAGCTTCTAAATATGATTCAATTTTCGATATTAATTTAGTTGTTCCAGACCTAACTGTGGAACGTTTGCTTTTCAACTTATCAATTTTTTTCCATTTCAAGATGATTCCAAAATCAAATCACTAAATTATAAAATTCTAAATACCTTACATTGAGGTTTCAATATCTAAAGGTACCCCTAGTCCACGTCTTGGGGTTCTGCACCAAGTGTATAAAAACACTATGAAGAAATATATATATCCAACAAATATTAACCAAGATTTCAAGCGACAGGCTTTATTCACGTTCAAGAGTACAACAACATACTATACACACGCTTCGCGCAAAACGCAATGCAACCAGGTGGCGCTACTAGTACGCCAAAAACAAATATATATAATTTCAATTTCCAACAACATTTTTTTAAATACACTGCTAGCATCTAAATCTACAGGTCCATCTGCGATAAATTTGCTGTTTAAACCGTATGGGAATAAAGCTTTTAGCTGAGAAACATACAAATTTTCGAAATCTAACCCGTTGTTTAAATCTATAAATTCTTTTACAATAATAGTTCAGCGTGCTCAGAGTTGTGTACCTGGAAGTTCATTAGTACATAGTCAAGTGATGTTTCATCTTCTGACCAGATTTCTGACTGCAAATTTCTGACTGCAGACCTATGGTTTTGATCCTTTTATTAAATTCAGTGCCCGTTTGCCCGTTATAACATAAATTGCAATCTTCACGTTCTATAAAACTTATCAAACCCATACATTTACAAAAAATATTTTTATTCTCTGAATTAATTTCAATTTGACTTTTATTTACCTTAGAGCAAGTAAGACATATTTTATCTTTAAATTCGGTAATTTTTTTAAAAAATTATTTTTTGAATTTTTAAACAAAAGAATTTTTCAGGCAACTTGTTTAATACCACACTCCCCGGAACAAGACGTGCAGCAGATCTCCTCGTTACGGAACGTGACGAACCATGTCCCATAAACAAATATTTCATCTTAGTTTGCATAGTAAATTAATTTCTACGTGTAGAGCAAAAGAAAACCATTAGATAATATCCACCATACAACATTAGCAAATCCAGATAAAAGACTTGTAAAACCATAGAAAAACCAACCACAGTAGAAGGCAAAAAAAATGCGTACCATAAGAAGTATTTAAAAAAATTCAACAAGAGATTTCGTAGTTGATTTTACCTGTGAGAAATTTTTCTTGTCCCTCTCTGAAGATTCTTAAACAAAACAATTGTTCAAAACATTTGTTATTGTAATTGATAAAATATGGTAAATACGTTATACAAAAAATTAATTTAATTATATAAAATTAAACTTTATGTGTTTTAAAATTTACGAGTTTGTGACTTACAAGGAGAAAGTGATAGGAAATTCAATCAATCTGAAATCTTAATGGATAAAAGATATTGGAAATATTAAAATTATTGGTTATCTCAACAAATTCCTGTATTAGACTATAAAAGACTGGCGTATTACTTCGATATATGCGGATGAAGCACAGTATTCGAGGGGCCCGAGGTAGACTAATGGTAAGGGTCTGCTTTGGATGATGAGGATGAATTAATTGAATTCCGAAAAGCGCCATTGAATATACCCGTGTCTTGACTGGATATGGGCACTTTAAATCCGTAGACCGGAAAATCTCTTTATGAGGTCATATAGGGAGGGAAAATGTATAATCTCCCTCCTCTTATGTCACCCATAGGGAGTGCTCGATCAAATTACAGGTGGCACCTGGCTAAATAGGAATACGTCCCTTGTACTGCCATTATAAACCAGAACGGCACCACTCAGCCCGATATCCTATATGGTCCTGGTTTCGAATACTTCCGCCAGATGCCATTAGAAATAACAACATTGTATTCTTTAGCGGAAGAAAAACACCTTTAGTGTTTTAGTTGTCGAATTTCCTTTCTCTAGTCGTTCATATTCATTTGTTGCAAAGGAGAATTGCAGGAATATAGGGACGCAACACTCTATCATTGCATCAAAGATTTTACGACTAGTCTACTGAAAATATCGAAAACAGAAACGACAGAATAATCATTAACCACAAAATAAATTAACGTCAGAATGATATGCTAATTCGTTTTACGAGCACCTACAGGAAACTGACGATGAAACCGTCATTTAAATGTTCTCGTTCACACTTAAATTTTCACTGAAGTGTTACACCTATCAGGACCATAGTGAACTTATTCATGAATCTATTTTATCTTATGAATTAAAAGACCAAGCAATTCAAAACCAAGAGGGGTATTTTTCACACAGTAAAAAAAAGGCAAAATTCATTCTTCCATTGAAAATTAATATTGCATAACGAAATTACCTATTTCAATCTTTGTTAAAATGCTGGTTTCTTTTACAGTGAGTGAAAATCCTGCAATTATAACCAGTTTTAATAGATGTGTTGCTTATTTTCTTGTATTCACTTCAACAACTTAAATACGTTAATTCTGGCATGGCTTCCCGTATTTTATTTACTGAAAAGAATAATGAGATGAAATTTGTGTTAGTTTTAGGCACTAATTATCTAACTGCTTGCTACATTGGATAGAGAAGAAGAAATAAACAAAGTAAACAAAACTCCGGTATTCTGAGTCTAACAAAAGTTTATCCTTCAGTCTTAAACGGACTCTACATTCCATTTTGCGCAAAATTTCTTATCAAAGAAGTACCTTTTTTTTTGCTCTCTTGACAGGTCGTTAGCTCAGCATCTTTTAGCGTACGGAGCTAGTCTTGTACACCGTTCGGCGCCCTTGGCAATTGCCCCAAAGATAATGCGTTGGTACAACTTTTTTTCATACCAGGAATTCATTGTAAAAGATAAATAATTTAAAGAGTTTCTCAAGGTTTAATTATCATAATAAAAGCAATTGCTTACAAGAAAGACAAACTATAATTTTTTATATATACTGCTAGCAACCAAATGTACAGGTCCATCTGCGTTAAGTGTGCTGTTTAAATCCTATGGGAATAAAGTTTTTAGCTGACAAATTTACAAATTTTCGAAATATAACCCGTTGATTAAGCCTTTAACTTCTTTTACAATATATAATTCAAGCTGGTCGAAGTTTTGTACCTGAAGTGTGTTAGTTCAAAATCAAGTGATGTTTCATCTTTAAAATTTTTGACTGCAGACCAATAGTTTTGAAACTTTTATTCAATTATGTGCCCGTTTGCGCGATATAACACAAATTACAATCTTGACTTTCCATAATACATATCAGATCTATACACTCTGAAAAAATATTATTATTGTTTGAATTAATTTCAGTTTCACTTTTATTTATCATAGGTCAAAAAGAGAAGTCTTTAATCTTTACATTTTTAAACATTATGTTTAACATGTTTTATACAAAATAATATTTCAGTTAACTTGTTTAATACTCCACTCCCCGGTACAAGATGTGCAGCAGATCTCCTTGTTATGAAACGCGACGAGCTATGTTCCAATAAAAAATATTTTATCTTAGTCTGCATATTAAATTAATTTGTGCCTCAAAAGCAAAACAAAATCATTAGATAATATCCTGCATACAACATTATGAACCCCGGGTAACTGACTTGTAAAACGATAAAAAAAAACCACAATGTAAGCCAAAAAAATTAAGCCTACCGGAAGAACTATTTTAAAACTTTTCAATAAATATTTCGCAGTTCTTATTCCTTTTGGAGAATTTTCCTTGGCTATATCTGAAAATTCTTAAACAAAACAATTGTTCAAGACAGTTGTTATTGTAATTAAAAAGATGTGGTAAATTTAATTTATATTAAATTTATTATTATTAACTTATGATAACTTATACTGTAAGTGTTTTAAAATTTGCGAGTTTGGGACTTATAATGAGAATGTGATAGCAAATTCACTCAATCTGAAATCTTAATGGATAAAAGCTGTTGGAAATATTAAAATCATTGGTTCTCTCAACAAACTCCTGTATTAGACCATACAAGACTGGAGTATTACTTTGATATATACGGATGAAGAACAGTATTCGAGGGGCCCGAGGTAGTCTAATGGTAGCACGTCGGCTTTTGATGCTGAAGATGATTGGATTGAATCCCGACAAGCTCCATTTATTGTCCCCGTGTATTGACCGCATATGGACACTTTAAATCCGTAGACCAGAAAGTCACTTTATGAGGTCACATAGGGTGGGAGACTGTATGATCCCCCTCCTCCGATGTCACCCATGGGGAGTGCTCGATCAAAATAGACGTGGAACCAGGCTAAATACGAATCCGTCCCTTGCACTACCATTATTAACCCAAAAAGCACCACTCAGCCCGCTATCCTGTATGGACCTAGTTTGGAATACTTCCGCCAGGGGCCATTAGAAATTACAACATTGTATTCTTATCACCTTTATTGTTTTAGTTGTGGAATTTCCTTTCGCTTGTCGTTCATATTCATTTGTTGTACAGAAGAATTGCAGGAACATAAGGACGCAACACTCTATCATTATGTCAAAGATTTTTAGACTAGTGGACTGCAAATATCGAAAACACAAACGTCAGAATAATCATTAACCACAAAATAAATTAGTAAAAGAATGATATGTTAATCCGTTTTACGAGCAGCTACAGGAAACTGGCGATGAAGCCGTCATTTAAATGTTGTGTCTGCCACTTTATATTACTTAAATCTATTTATTTATTTAAGTCTTGCATTTTATATTACTTAAAGTTATGCTAAATCTAGTCGTCAACAACTTCCTAATCTAATGGCAAAGAAAAACACAAAATCTTCACAGAGAATTCGGTAATTTCGAGTATACATTAAGTTAGCGTGGAGTGTACCGGTAAATGGGTTTTCTAAATTAATTGTATGAATATTTTCTATATTTTCATTCATTAAAGATTGTACACTTCCCGGTTATTGTTTGTAATAAAGCTACTTTCAGTTTCTTTGATTTTGTTGAGAGTGATTCTTCACAAATTAAAAAGCTTTTTACTAAACAAGGTGTTGTAGCAATTTGTACCACACATTACAAACCATAAATACTTTTACAAAAATTACAAACCATTGATACTTTTTGGAAATTAATGGTTGGAAATAAGTATGGGTATTGTGATCTAGTACTCTTACATTTATAGTTATTGTTAAAAGTCGAGATACTGTTATCTATTTATTTCTTGGGAAAGTTAATTTTTTATAGGTACTGTTAGAACTGTATTCCTTAGTTATTTTTTGCTAATTGTGTTTTCAAGTTAACTTTACAATTAAAAAATCTAAAAGTTGTAAAAGTTGTAAAAGTTGTAGCTAAAAATTCAATTCCTTAACGTTTTTTGGTATTTAAAAGCAACTGCAATCCCCCCTCAATCTTTAATAAACAGAAATTTTGAATTATTGTGGCCAACGAAAGGTAGTTTTAAAAACTCAAAATCTTTATTCAAACAACTGATATTGCAATATTCTACATCTGCATTCCTCTCCCGCAAAAGGTTCAAATTTTATAAGTTAAGCTTGTACTTAATGAGATCTAAAATAATCCGTTTTTTAAATTATGAATAAAATTTAATTGAAGATAAAGGAAATTTAACCACTTTAAGCTTGAATGTTTTTGATTAAATATATAATATTTAATTTTTTTAACGTTTTTATAATCTATAAAACGGTTTTCAATTTTCTGTGAAGACTTCAAGAGTCAATTCATATTTCAAACTATTACTATCGCCTCCACTTTTACGCGTATGATTTATTAGATTATTATTTTTCTGCTCAAAAGTCATAAATATTTTATATGCACTGCTAGCGTCCAAATCTACTGGTCCATCTGCGTTAAGTTTGCTGTTTAAACCGTATGGGAATAAAGTGTATAGCTGACAAATCTACAAATTTTCGAAATGTAACCCGTCGTTTAAATCTTTAACTTCTTTTAAAATAATTCAGCCTGTTCGAAGTTGTGTACCTCGAAGTGCATTAGTTCATAGTCAAATGATGCTTGAACTTTAAAATTTCTGACTGCAGACCTATGGTTTTGATCCTTTTATTAAATTCAGTGCCCGTTTGCCCGATATAACATAAATTACAATCTTGACGTTCTATAATATATATCAAACCCATGAACTTACAGAAAAGATTCTTATTCTTAGAATTCATTTCAATTTGACTTTTATTTGTAAGTAAGACATCTTTCATCTTCACGTTAAAAAAAAACCAACCGCAATATAAGCCAAAAAATATTATGCCTACCGGAATAATTATGTAAGAACTTTTCAATAAAATATTACGAAGTTGTTTTTACCTTTAGAGAGGTTCTTTGTTTGATAACAAGTCTTTTAAGAAAATAATTTCTCAAAACAGTCATTATAAAAAATAAGGACTGGTAAGTTTAATATATTATAATTAAATTATAATAAATTAATCTTTATGTGTTTTAAAATTTATGAGTTCGTGACTGCTAATAAGAAGGTGATAGGAAATTCATTCAATCTGAAATCTCAATGAATTTCAGCTGTGAGAAATATTAAAGTCATTTGTTCTCTCAACAAATTCCTCTATTAGACTATAAAAGAAGGGCGCATTACTTTGAAATATGTGAAAAAATACATTGTTCTAGGGGCCCGATGTAGCTCAGAGGTAACGCATCGGTTTTTGATGCTGAGGATGAATGGACTGAATCCCGACTAGCTCCACTGAATGAATTGGTAGACCGGAAATCTTCTTTATGATGTCTGAGAGGGTGGAAGAGTGTATGATTCCCCACCTCCAATGCCACCCATGAGGAGTGCTCGATTAAAATAGAGGTGGCACCTGGCGAAATAGGAATCCGTCCCTTGTACTTCCATTATAAACGCGAACTGAACCACTCAGCCGCTATCCTATATGGACCTGGTTTGGAATACTTCTGCTAGGGGGCATTCGAATCAACAAAATTGTATTCTTTAGTGGATATAAAGCACCTTCAGTGTTTTAGTTGTGGAATTTCCTTTCAGTTTTCGTTAATATTCATTTGTTGCTAAGGAGAATTGCAGGAACATAAGGACGCAACACTCTATCATTACGTCAAAGATTTGGAGACTAGTGTACTGAAATCATCGAAAACAGAAACGCTAGAATATTCATAAACAGCAAAATAAATTAGTTTAAGATTGATATGGTGATCCGTTTTACAAGCAGCTACAAGAAACTGGCGATGGAGCCGTCATTTAAATATTCTAGTTGCAACTTTTGAATTCCCTGAACTGTTACATCTGCCATGACATTAGTTAACCTATTTCATGAATTAAAAGAGCAAACAATTTAGGAACCTAGAGGTTTTTTTTTATTTGCAGACAGTAGAAAAAAAAAATGAATATTCTTCCTTTCAAAATTAACATTGCGTTACGAAATCACATATTTCTATCTTTGTTAAAATGCTGGTGGCCTTTCATTGAGTGAAAATCATGCTATTATAATTTATTTTAATAAATGATTTGCTTATCTTCTTGTATTCTCTTAGGCGACTAAAATGCATTAATTATGACAAGAATTACTGTATTTTATTTACTGAAAAGAATAATGACACGAGATTTGTGTCACAATTGTCTAACTCAATTATCTAACTGTTCGCTACTTTAGATAGGAAAGAAGAAAAAACAAAGTAAACAAAATTCCGGTATTCTTACCCTAACAAAAGTTAATACTTCAGTTTTAACGGACTCTACATTATGTTTTGCGCAATGTTTCTAATCAGAGGATTCCTTAACTTTGTGTCCTTGGCAACTCTAAAGCTCAGCATATTTTAGGGTGCGGAGCCAGACATTTACTCTGTTCCGTGCCCTTGGATATACGCCCCGAAGATAAGGCGTTGTTACACAAATGTTTCTCATACCAGGATTCACTGTAAAAGGGATGTCATTTAAAGAGTTGCTCAAGGCTTAATTATCATAATGAAAGCAATTGCTCACAAGAAAGACAACCGAAGAAATAAGAGCAATTTTTGAAACTGCCATGACACGAAACTTTGTTTCAAAGCACCTGAAATATTTACTACACTAACAGTCTTAGTAGTCTCATTTGCTTATATTGATTTATTTCATATATTTAAAAAAAATGTATTTATTGCAGTTCAAAGCAGCAGTAAATTATTGTATTTTATATTACTTAAAGTTATACTAATTCTAGTCGGTGACGAATTTCTAATCTAATGGCAAGTTGACAAGAAAAACACAAAATCTCTACAGATAATTCGGTCATTTCGGCTATTCACTAAGTTAATGTGGGGAATACTGGTAAATAAGTTTTCAAACTCAAATGTATGAATATTTTCTATAGTCTCATTCTTTAAAAATCGTACACCTTTTGGTTATTGTTTATAATAAAGCTACTTTCATTTTCTTTGATTTTGTTTAGAGTGATTCTTAAAAATTAAAAAGCTGTTTACTAAACAAGGTGTTGTAGCAATTTGTACTACACGTGACAAACCCGAAATTTAATTGGTTGTTCGGAATTCCGCTGCAAGTACGTGTTCACTTCTGGTGGGGAACCGGCGGGGATGCCAGGACTGATGATGACGTAAGAGGAAGAAGAATTCTCATTCGTTTAGTCGAGGACACTCGTCGAACCATATTCATTATCCTTATTCATGGCTGTTTATTCTTACTAGTCTTACGAGTCATGTTGTTATTCTTTATCCATATGTTCATTTGATATAAGTCTATTAAATACTATAGCAAATATTATCTCAGTTGTTATCCGTCATCATGTCGCTGAAATTCAGGAAGTTGGGGTAAGTGCACCAAAGTTATATATTCCAAATTCAATTTATACAATTTCTCGTATGTAAATACCGGTTAAGTGGACATCCTCTGAAATAAATCTCCATATGATTTTGGTCCGTCTATCGTGGAGTTCTTTTGGTGTTATACTCCTACATCGAAAGATGTGCAAGCGTAATTCTAGTCCGAAATCGAAAGTTATGCAAATGTAAAGCTAATTCTAAATCGGAAGTCATTCAAGTTTAAGGTTGAATTTACATTCGCTTGCAAATAATGTCGCCTAAACAATCAAAAAATGAAGAGCGGTTTGATCAATTGTGTAAAGAAATTAGATATTTTTAATCAGATGTTCATGATTGGGACGTGACTGATCAGGCACGCATTACTATGTTTAAAACGAAAGTGGGATTTTATGAGAAATATTTAACAGATACATTTTCGAAATTGTCCCCTAAAGAAAGTGAGGATAGTTTCGAACAATATACGACATATAAAGATGTTATTTTAAACTTGTAGATTCAGAGGGTAAAAAATCAAATAGTCATGGAAAAGTTGTTGAGGTAGAAACGAAAACATCACTTGTGAAGTTACCGAAATTGGAGTTACTCCATTTTTATGGAGACTGGGAGATTTGGATAACGTTTAAGGAATTATTTAATTCGTTGGTGTTGGAAAATAAACAACAGTCAGATGTTGAAAAATTCCAATATTTACAATTATCGGTTTGCGGAAACATCGCTAAACTTATTCGGGGATTTCCAATTCGGGGTGAAAATTTGAAAAATTGTTGGGAGATAATGTGTTAGAGATATGAGAATAAAAGACAATTGGCATTAATCCAGATACATAAAATCTGGATTGCCTCGAAGATACGGCGTTGGTAAACTACTGTCTCTCTGAAACAGTAGACTCTGAAACAGTAGACTCTGAGAGACAGTAGTTTACCAATGACTTATCTTCGAGGCAATTGCCAAGGGCGCCGTATAGAGTAAAAGACTAGCTCCGCACCTTAAATGATTCTGCGCTATGGTCTTGCCAAGGGCACAAAAGACAAGGTAATCCTTTGATTAGAAACATTGCGTAAAACGGTATGCAGAGTCCGTTTAAGACTCAAGGATTAACTTTTGTTAGGGTTAAAATACCGGAGTTTTGTTTACTTTGTTTCTTTCTTCTTTCAGACATACCAGGAATTCACTGTAAACGAGATGTAATTTCAAGAGTTTCTCAAGGATTAATTATCATAATGAAAGCAATTGCTCAACTATAAGACAACTCAAGAAATAAACGCATTTGTTGAAACTGCCATGACACTGTTTCAAAGCACCTGAAGTATGCATTCCCCTAACAGCCCTAGTAGTGACATTTGCTTTTATTGATTTATTTCATATACATTTTTCAAAGAAAAGTATATGTATTGCAATTATAAATAGCAGCAAATGATTAAATTTTATATTACTTAAAATTATGTTAAATCTAGTCGTTGAAGAATTCCTAATCTAGTGGCAAGTTGAAAAGAAAAACACAAAACTTTCCCAGAAAATTCGGTCATTTTATTTCATGTAAAAAGATTACCAAATTTTCTGCAAATCTTCAAATGCCAATTTATTTTTTGAACTATTACAACCCCTTCCTCGTTTACCCCTGAAATTAATAAAAATATTATTATTTTGCTCAAAAATCATGATTTTTTTATATACACTGCTAGCGTCGAAATCTACAGGTCCATCAGCGATAAGTTTGTTCTTTAAACCGTCTGGGAATAAAGTTTTCAGCTGACAAATATATAAATTTTCGAAACCTAACCCGTTGTTCAAATCATTAACTTATTTTACAATATAGTTCAGACTCCTCGATGTTGTGAACTTGGGAGTGCATTAACGCATAGTGAAGTGGTCATATACACTGATAGCGTCGAAATCTACAGGTCCATCAGCGATAAGTTTGTTGTTGAAACCGTCTGGGAATAAAGTCTTATAAAGTCAGCTGAAAAATATATAAATTTTCGAAATCTAACCCGTTGTTTAAATAATTAACTTCTTTTACATTATATAGTTCAGACTCCTCGAAGTTGTGAACTTGGGAGTACATTAATGCATAGTCAAGTGGTGTTTGATATTTAAAATTTCTGATTGCAGAACTGTTTTTTTACCCTTTTATTAAATTCAGTGTCCATTTGCTCGAGTAACACCAATTACAATATTGACGTTTTATAATACATATCGAACTCATACACTTTACAAAAAGATTTTTATTCTTTGAATTAATTTCAATTTGACTTTCATTTGACATAGGGCAATTAACACATGTTTTATCTTTATATTTGATAAATTCTTTAAAATTACTTTTTTTAAATTTTTAAACAAAACAGTTTGTCATATAACCTATTTAATACCACTCTCCTCGGAACAAGACGTGCATCAGATCTCCTTGTTATGGAAGGCGACGAACCGCTTCCGAGGAATATATTATCTTCGCTAGCATATTCAATGAATTTGTACCTGAAAATCAAAAGAAAATCATTAGATAATGCCCTGCATACAACATGAGGGGCCCCAGGAAAAAAAACTCGTAAATCCATAAAAAACTACAATAGAAGCAAAATAAATATTAAGCCTACCAGAAGAATTATTTAAAAACTTTTCAATAAAAGATTGCCTAGATGTTTGGTTTCTTTACATTTTACATATTTTTTTATGTTTAATTTTTTTAAAGAAAACAATTGTTGAAAGCAGTTGTTATTATAATTTATAAAATGTTTTTAATTTATATTACATTTACTATAATTAAGTATTATATTATAATAAATTCAAATTTATGTGTTTTAAAATTTAGAGTTTCTGACTTATAATGAGAAGGTCATTGCAAATTTACTCAATCTGAAATCTTAATAAATAAAAGCTGTTAGAAATACAGTCGATTCCGGTTATAAGACCACCGGATAATCGAATCAGCCGCTTATTCGGAACGAATCCCGTCTTGTAACATAAGGCATGTTCGCTTAATCGGACCAGCCGGATATTGGGATCAAAATTATCGCGTCACAATGTGGTGCGATTAACCGGAATCGACTGTATTAAAATCATTGGTTCTCTCAAAAACGTCTTTTATTAGACTATAAAAGAAGGGCTTATTAATTTAATATGTACGGAAAAACACAGTATTCTAGGGGCCCAAGGTAACCTAGTTGTAGCGAGTCGGCTTTGATGCTGAGGATGAGTCAATTGAATCCCGACAAGCGCCATTGAATATACCCGAGACTTGATCGGATATGGGCAGATTAAATCCTAAGACCAGAAAGTCTCTTTATGAGGTCAGATAGGGTGGGAGAGTGTATAATACCCCCCTCCTCCGCTGACACCCATCGGGAATCTCGATCAAAATAGAGGTGGCACCTGGCAAAATAGGAATCCGTCCCTTGTACTGCCATTATAAACACGAACTGCATCCCTCAGCCCACTATCCTATTAGGAACTGTTTTGGAATACTTCCGCCAGGGGGCATTAGAATCAACAACATTGTATTCTTTCGCGGATATAAAATACCTTTAGTATTTTAGTTGTAGAATTACCTTTCACTTTCCGTTCATATTCATTTGTTGCAAAGAAGAATTGTAGTAACATAAGGACGCAAGGCTCCATCATTACGTCAAAGATTTTGAGACTAGTGGAAAGAAATTATCGAAAAGAGAAACTCTAGAATATTCATTATCCACAAAATAAATTTGTGAAAGAATGATATGATGATCCTTCTTACGAGCAGCTACTGGAAACTGGCGATGAAGCTGGCATTTTAATGCTCTAGTTGCCACTTTTAAATTCACCGAAGTGTTACATTTGTCATGAACTTAGTAAACCTATTTCATGATTCCGGTTCATTTTTTGAATTAAAAGACTAGACAATTCAGAAACCGAAGGTTTTTTTTGGCACTCATCGAAAATGGACAGAAGAACTACTTATGCTTTCAAATTTAAAATTGCATAATGGAACTACATATTTCAACCTTTGTTAAAATGCTGGTAGCTTTTACAATGAGGGGAAAACAGCAATTATAACCGATTTCAATTGATGTGTTGTTTATCAACTTGTATTAACTTAAAGGACGAAAATACTTTAATTCTGGCGCGATTTCCTGTATTTTATTTACTGAAAAGAATATTGAGACGAAATTTGTGTAAATCAATTTTAGGCACTTATTGTCTAACTACTTGCTACATTAGATAGGAAAGAAGAAAGAAACAAATTAAAAAAAACTCCGGTATTCTGAACCTAACAAAAGGTACCTTGTCTTTTTCGCCCTTGGCAAGTCATTAGCTCAGAATCTTTTAGCGTGCGGACCTAATCTTTAACCCTGTTCGGCATCCCTCTCACAACGACACCCTTGGCAATTGCCCCGAAGTTGGCGTTGGTACACTACTGTTTCTCATACGAGAAATTCACTGTAAAAAAGAAGTCGTTTAAAGAGTTGCCCAAGGTTTAATTATCATAATTTAAGGTATTGCTCACAAGAAAGACAACCCAAGAAATAAAAGCAATTGTTAAAACTGCCATGACGCATATCTTTTTTTGAAAAAATCTGATGTATCCACATACCCAAATAGCCCTAGTAGTGTCATTTGCTTTTATTGATTTATTTCATATAAATTTTTCAAAAAAAGTATTTATTGCAGTTATAAACAGGAGTAAATGATTAAATTTTATATTACTTAAAGTTATGCCAAATCTAGTCGTTGACGACATTCTAATTAATGGCAAGTTGAAAAGAAAAACAAAAAATCTTCACAGAGAATTCTGTCATTTGTGGTATTCCTTAAGTTAGCGTGGGGAATACTGGTAAATACGTTTTCTAAATTATATGTATGAATATTTTCTATTCTCTCATTTTTTATAAATTGTACACTTTCGGGTTATTGTATATGATAACGCTACTTTCAGTTTCTTTGATTTTCTTTAGATCGATTCTTAACAAATTGTAAAGCTCTCTACTAAAAAAGTTGTTGTAGCAATTTGTACTAATGAGACAAACCTGAAATTTAGGTGGTACTTTATGAAATTTAATGATTGGAAATAAGTACGGGTAAGAAAGTTAATTTTTTATAGGTATTGTTAGAACTGTATTCCTTAGTTATTATTTGCTTAAAAAACAATTTACATATGAAACCGAAGTTATTGGCAGCGTTATTAACTACTGTTATTATTAACTTAGTTTTTAGCTCTAAATTTTTTATGTACACCTTCGATTACAAAATAGTCTTGCATTCTTTTACTATTATGCTCTTGGAAATTATTTTTAATTTCTTGTATAATATGAAACTTACACGTCTGGAAACCTTCAATAGACCAACTGTATTTTCTAGCTAACTTAGCAATGAAATTATCTAAATCTTTATTAATGGAACTTATAATTTGCTGCACGTTATCTTTATTCCTTACCCTAAATTTTGAACCCTTTTTTAAAAGTTATTTTAATTCAAGATCCTTAATATATAGAAATCCGCAGTTGCAATATGTCTCAAAAAGACGGATCAACAAAGTCGTTACACTCCTCAAGTTGTGAAATGGAATCAGTATTAGAAATATTACCAAAGTTATGACGGTAAAAGTTGTTGTTAAAATTTAGATTCCTTAATGTGTTTTAGTATTGAAAAGCAACTGCAATACCCATCAATCTTTAATAGGTAGAAATTTCAAATTATTGTGGACAATGAAGGTAGTTTTAAAACCCAAAATCCCGTATAAGGTGCAAATTTGATAAGTTAAGCTTGTACTTAATGAGATCTAAAATAATCAATCTTGTAAAGTATGAATCAAATTTCATTTATAATAATTGATATTTAACAACCCCTTTAAGATTGAATGTTTTTGATTAAAAATATAATGTTTAAATTTTTAACGTTGTTAAGATCTATAAAAAGATTACAAATTTTCTGCAAGACAAAAAATAAAATGGCAATTTATTTTTTGAACTGTTACTACCCTCTCGTCTTTACCACTGTAATTAATTAGATTATTACGAATTTTCTCAAAAACTATAATTTTTTATAGTTTCATCTTTAAAATTTCTGATTGAAGACCTACATTTTTTGATCCTTTTATTAAATTCAGTGCCCGTTTGCCCGATATAACATGAATTTAAACCTTGGCGTCTATAAATTATATCAAGCCCATACACTTACAAAAATTATTTATATTCTCTAATTAATTTCAATTTGACTTTTATTTGCCTTAGATCAAACAAGTCATCTTTTATCTTTACATTCGGTACTTTTTAAATAATTATTTTTAAAAACTTTTATTCAAAACAATTTTTCAGATAACTTCTTTAATACCACACTCCTTGGAATAAGACCTGCGGCAGATCTCCTTGTTACGGAACGCGACGAGCCACGTCCGATGAACAAATATATTATCTTAGTTTGCATATTCTATTAATTCGTACCTGAAAAGAAAAAGAAAACCATTAGATAATGTCCTGCATATAACGTGAGGACCCTAGGAAAAAATCTCGAAAACCATAAAAAACCACAAAAGAAGCAAAATAAATATTAAGCCTACCAGAAGAGTTATTTAAAAAATTTTCAATAAGAGATTGCGTAGTTGAATTGTTTATTTGCCGAAAGGACATTCTTAAAGTTGGAAATTTTTTAAACAAAACAATTGTTCATAGCAGTTGTTATTATAATTTATAAAATGTAGTAAATTTAATTTATATTAAATTTATTACAATTAAGTATTAAATTATAATAAATTCAAATTTATGTGTTTTAAAATTTAAGAGTTTGTGACTTCTAATAGGAAGGTGATAGCAAATTTACTCAATCTGAAATCTTATTGGGTAAAAGCTGTTAGAAATACAGTCGATTCCCGTTATAGGACCACCGGTTAATCGAATCAGATGTTTATTCGGACCAAATCCACTCTTGTAACATAAAATATGTTCGCAAAATCGGACCAGTCGGTTATTAGGATCAAAATATTCGCGTCCCGTTGTGGCCCGATTAACCGGAATCGACTGTATGAAAATCATTGGTTGTCTCAACAGCTTCTTTTATTAGAATATAAAAGAAGGGCGTATTACTATAATATGTACGGATTAACACAGTATTACACCGAAGTGTTACATTTGTCGTCACCTTGGTGAACCTATTTCATGATTCTAGTTTATTTTTTGAATTAAAAGACCAAACAATTCAGGAACCGAAGGGTTTATTGACACTCAGCGGAAAGGGACAGAAGAACCACTCATGCTTTCAAATTTAAAGATGCATAACGAAACTACAAATTTCATCCTTTGTTAAAATGCTGGTGGCTTTTGCAGTTAGGGGAAAACATGCAATTATAACCGATTTTAATTGATGAGTTGTTTATCATCTTGTATTAACTTAAAGGACGAAAATACGTTAATTCTATCGCGATTTCCTGTATTTTATTTACCAAAAAGAATATTGAGACGAAATTTGTGTAAATAAATTTTAGGCACTTATTATCTAACTACTTGCTACATTATATACGAAAGAAGAAAGAAACAAATTAAACAAAACTCCGGTATTCTGAACCTAACAAAAATTGATTTTTCAGTATTAAACGGAATCTACATACCGTTTTACGCGATGTTTCTAATCAGAGGGGTACCTTGTCTTTTGCGCTCTTGGCAAGTCATTAGCTCAGAATCTTTTAGCGTGCGGACCTAGTCTTTAACCCTGTTCGGCGCCCCTCTCACAACGACACCCTTGGCAATTGCCCCGAAGTTGGCGTTGGTACACTACTGTTTCTCATACGAGAAATTCACTGTAAAAAAGAAGTCGTTTAAAGAGTTGCCCAAGGTTTAATTATCATAATTTAAGGTATTGCTCACAAGAAAGACAACCCAATAAATAAAAGCAATTGTTAAAACTGCCATGACACATATCTTTTTTTGAAAAAATCTGATGTATCCACATACCCAAATAGCCCTAGTAGTGTCATTTGCTTTTATTGATTTATTTCATATAAATTTTTCAAAAAAAGTATTTATTGCAGTTATAAACAGGAGTAAAAGATTATATTTTATATTACTTAAAGTTATGCCAAATCTAGTCGTTGACGACTTTCTAATTAATGGCATGTTGAAAAGAAAAACAAAAAATATTCACAGAGAATTCGGTCATTTGTGGTATTCCTTAAGTTAGCGTGGGGAATACTGGTAAATACGTTTTCTAAATCAAATGTATGAATATTTTCTATTGTCTCATTTTTTATAAATTGTACACTTTCGGGTTATTGTACATGATAACGCTACTTTCAGTTTCTTTGATTTTGTTTAGATCGATTCTTAACAAATTGTAAAGCTCTTTACTAAAAAAGTTGTTGTAGCAATTTGTACTAATGAGACAAACCTGAAATTTAGGTGGTACTTTATGAAATTTAATGATTGGAAATAAGTACGGGTAAGAAAGTTAATTTTTTATAGGTATTGTTAGAACTGTATCCCTTAGTTATTATTTGCTTAAAAAACAATTTACATAAGAAACCGAAGTTATTGGCAGCGTTATCTTCAACTGTTATTATTAACTTATTTTTTAGCTCTAAATTTTTTTATGTACACCTTCGATTAGAAAATAGTCTTGCATGCTTTTACTATTATGCTCTTGGAAATTATTTTTTATTTCTTGTATAATATGAAACTTACACGTTTAGAAACCTTCAACAGGTCAATTGTATTTTCTAGCTAACTTAACAATGAAATTATCTAAATCTTTATTAATGGAAATTATAATTTGCTTAATGGAACTTATAACCGATTTCAATTGATGTGTTGTTTATCATCTTGTATTAACTTAAAGGAAGAAAATACGTTAATTCTAGCGCTATTTCCTGTATTTTATTTACTGAAAAGAAAATTGAGACGAAATTTGTGTAAATCAATTTTAGGCACTAATTATCTAACTACTTGCTACATTAGATAGGAAAAAAGAAAGAAACAAATTAAACAAAACTCCGGTATTCTGAACCTGACAAAAGTTAATTTTTCAGTATTAAACGGAATCTACGTACCGTTTTACGCGATGTTTCTAATAAGAGGAGTATCTTGTCTTTTGCGTCCTTGGCAATTCATTAGCTCAGAATCTTTTAGCGTTCGGACCTATTCTTTTACCCTGTTCGGCACCCCTCTGACAACGGCACCCTTGGCAATGGCACCGAAGTTGGCGTTGGTACACTACTGTTTCTCATACGAGGAATATACTGTGAAAAAGAAGTCGTTTAAAGAGTTGCCCAAGGTTTAATTGTCATAATTTAAGGAATTGCTCACAAGAAAGACAACCCAAGAAATAAAAGCAATTGTTAAAACTGTCATGACACGTAACTTTTTTTGAAAAATCTGTATTCCTTAGATATTATTTGCTTAATAAACAATTTTTCATATGAAAACGAAGTTATTGGCAACGTTATCTTCAACTGTTATCATTAACTTATTTTTTAGCTCTAAATTTTTTTATGCACGCCTTCGATTAGAAAATAATCTTGCATTCTTTTACTATCATGCTCTTGAAAATGATTTTTAATTTCTTGTATAATATGAAACTTACACGTCTGGAAACCTTCAATAGGCCAATTGTATTTTCTAGCTAACTTTACAATGAAATTATCTAAATCTTTATTAATGGAAATTATAATTTGCTTCAAGTTATCTTTATTCCTTACCCTAAATTTTGAACCCTTTTTTAAAAGTTATTTTAATTCAAGATACTTAAATATAGGGAGATCCGCAGTTGCAATATGTCTCAAAAAGACGGATCAACAAAGTCTTTATGCTCCTAAAGTTGTGAAATGGAATCTGTATTAGAAATATTACCCAAGTTATGACGGTAAAAGTTTTAGTTAAAATTTAGATTCTTTAATGTGTTTTAGTATTGAAAAGCAACTGCAATACCCCTCAATCTTTAATTGGTAGACATTTCGAATTATTGTGCACAATGAAGGTAGTTTTAAAAGCTCAACATCTTTGTACAAACAACTGATCTTGCAATATTCTACATCTGCATTCCTCTCCCGTATAAGGTACAAATTTGATACGTTAAGCTTGTACTTAATGAGATCTAAAATAATCCGTTTTGTAAAGTATGAATCAAATTTGATTGAAGATAAATGATATTTAACAACACTTTTAAGTTTGAATGTTTTTGATTAAAAATATGTTAATTTTTTTTAACGTTGTTAAGATCTATAAAAAGATTACAAATTTTCTGCAAAACTTCAAGTGGCAATTTATTTTTTGAACTGTTACTACCCCCTCGTCTTTACCACTGTAATTAATTAGATTATTACGAATTTTCTCAAAAACTAAAATTTTTTATAGTTTGATCTTTAAAATTTCTCATTGCAGACCTAAATTTTTTTAAATCTTTTTATTAAATTCAGTGCCCGTTTGCCCGATATAACAAAATTTCAAACTTGGTGTTCTATAAAACATATCAAATCCATACACTTACAAAAAATATTTTTAAAATTTTTAAACAAAACAATTTTCAGGTAACTTGTTTGATACCACACACCCCGGAAGAAGTGCAGCAGATCTCCTTGTTACGGAACGCGACGAACCATGTCTCATGAACAAATATTTCATCTTAGTTTGCATATTAAATTAATTTGTACCTGAAGAGCAAAAGAAAAGCATTAGATAATATCCTCCATACAACATGAGCAACTCCGGATAAAAGACATGTAAAACCATAAAAAAAACCAATCATAATAGAAGCCTAATTAAAATTAAGCGTACCGGTAAATTATTTAAAAACTTTTCAATAAAAAATTGCGTAGTTTTTTTTTTTTTTTTTTTTTTTTTTTTTAAACCTTTGACTTACTTTTTTACTTTAAGTAATTAAACAAACCAATTGTTCGAAACATTTGTTATTATAATCTGTAAAATACAGTAAATTTAATTTATATTAAACTTATTATAATTAATTATTAAATTATAATAAATTCAAATTTATGTGTTTTATAATTTAAGAGTTTGTTACTCATAATGGGAAGGTTATAGCAAATTTACTCTCTCTGAAATCTTATGTATAAAAGAGGTTAGAAATACAGTCTATTTCGGTTATAGGACCACCGGTTAATGGAATTAGCCACTTATTCGGACCGAATCTCGTCTTGTAACGTAAGGCATGTTCGCTTAATCGAATCAGCCGGTTATTAGAATCAAAATTATCGCGTCCCCTTGTGGTCCGATTAACCGGTATCGACTGTATTAAAATAATTGGTTCTCTCAACAACTTCTTTTATCAGACTATAAAAGAAGGGAGTATAACTTTCATTTACAGAAAAACACAGTATTATAGGGATCCGAAGTAGCCTAGTTGTAGCGTGTCGGCTAATGATGCTGAGGATAATTCGATTGAATCCCGACAAGCGCCATTAAATATACCCGTGTCCTGACCGCATATGGACACGTTAAATCCGTAGACCGAAAATCCCTATATGAGGCCAGAGAGGGTGGGAGAGTGTATGATACCCTTTCCTCCGATGTCACCCATTGGGAGTGCTTGATCAAACTAGAGGTGACACGTGGCTAAATAGGACTCCGTTCCTTGTAATGTCATTATAAACGCGAACGGCATTCCTCATCCAGCTAAGCGATATGGACCTGGTTTGGAATACTTCCTCCAGGGAATATTAGAATCAACAACATTGTATTCTTTAGCGGATATAAAACACCTTTAGTGTTTTATTTGTGGAATATCCTTTTGTTTATCGTTCATATTCATTTGTTGCAAAGGAGAATTGCAGGAACATAAAGACGCAATACTCTAGCATTACGTCAAAATTTTGAGACTGTAGGACTGAAATTATCGAAAACAGAAACGCCAGAATACAGAGGCTGTTCACATATTTTTTAGACGATGTATATTGTATTCACAAAACTAAATTACATAAAATCCTTGTGTTTTTAATGTTCTATTTGACATCCCTTATTCTGAACTATCTTTCGGCACCGCAATTTCCAGGATAATAATGCCTTTTGAAGTGTCAGAAGAGGTATTCTATCCCATTCCTCCTGAACAGCTTTCCAGAGTCCTGTAAGGGTTTTGGGACGACGTTTGGATAATTCAGATTTCAAAAGTCCATAGGTGATACATCGGGAGATATAGTACGGATATCAGTGAAGGGTATGGCCTTGATACCAGTTTTTTGTTCCATTTCTTTTAGGAAATTTACAGTGGATTTTGATGTGTGACTGCTAGCTTTGTCCTGATGGAGACTCACAGATTGATGGCACTGTGGGTAAAGCGATGGTATTTCATTCAGAAAAATTGGCGATAAAATATGTTCCTGATAGTATTTGGAGTTAATCTTGACATTTTTTTTCCACTCTCTTTATTTTTAAATTGCCATCATAAGAAAAACCAGCAACAATCATGAATCCCTTAGAAAAAGTTTCTTTCGATTCTTTGAACCATGTACTTAAATTTTTTTCTCCCCTTTATGATAATAAATGGCTCTTTTTTTGTTGCAATCATTTAAATACACCCATGATTCATCTATTGTGACAATTGTTTTCCATTTTTCTTTGGATAAGTGTTTCTCATATAGAAATCTGCAGCGTGTCCTGCGTTCAGCGATATGATTTGGAAGAAGACGATGCACATTGCGTTTTTTCGCTTTCTTAAGATTTAAATCAACGTTTATCATTTTGTTTACAGTGAACACCGAGCATTTTAATGATTTTGAAACTGTCCTTTGACTAGGGGGATTTTCTTTTAACATTAAACAACGTACCTTTGCAATAGTCGAAGATGTCCGTTTTTTCCTTCGATACTTGTTTGGAATTTTTCTCCCACTTGAGGCTCCAATTTGACGTTTTTTTTTTCTTTCTTGTTGACGATATTACCTATCGACGCTTTAGATATCACAAAACCATGACTCTCACATCGTTTTTTGATAACGGAGTATGCATATTTCTCTTCGGAAAGAGCATAAATGTAGCCTTCGAACCACTGCTTTGTTAAAAACGCCATTTTTAATAAAAACAAAACTTTCAAGCCGGAGACGATTATTTTGACTTTTAAAAACATAGTAGAATTGCAATTATTTCTTTTGCAGCAAATGATTTTTTATTACCGCTTACCAAAATCGTCGAAAAAATGTGCGAACAGCCTCTGTATTCATTAACCACAAAATAAATTAGTGAAAGAATGATATGCTAATCCGTTTTACGAGTAGCTTCCGGAAACTGGCAATGAGGCCGTCATTTTAATCTTCATGTTGGCAGTCAGGAATTCTTTGAACCTGACTTGGTCATTGCGAACCTTTTTCATGTGTCCAGTTTATTTTATATATTAAAATACCAAACAATTCAAAACACAGGAAGTTTTTTTATGCACACAGTGAAAGAGACAGAAAAAACACTCATGCATTCAAAGTTAGTTCTGCATAACGAAATTACATATTTCAACCTTTGTTAAAATGCTGGTACCTTTTCCAGTGAGGGAAAATCATGCAATTATAACCGATTTTACTAGATGTGTTGCTTAACGTCTTTTATTCTCTTAGACGACTAAAATTCGTTAATTCTGGCACGTCTTATTGTATTTTATTTACTGAAAAGGATAATGAGACTAAATTTGTATAACTCAGTTTTAGACATTAATTATCTAACTGCTTGCTACATTCGATAGGAAAGAAGAAAGAAACAAAGTAAACAAAACTACGGTATTCTGACCCTAAAGAAAGTTAATCTTTCAGTCATAAACGTAATCAACATACCGTTTTTTGCGATGTTTCTAATCAGAGGAGTACCTTGTATTTTGCCCCCTTGGCAAGTCCTTAGCTCAGCATATTTTAGCTTGCGGAGCTAGTCTTTTATCCTGTTCGGCGGTATTGGCAATTGCCCCGAAGATATGGCGTTGGTACACTACTGTCTGTCATATAGGCCTGGGCGATGTTACATTTTTGACATCGCGATACATCGTCAGTCTAACATCGCGATGTGACGATGTATCGCGATGTTGGTAACCACGAACGTAGCCAGCAGGTGGCAGCGTGCCTCCCTAAAAAAAGTAACATAGATTCATACATAAAAATGAGACCAGGTTGTTGTCCTGACTAAACTAATTAAACATTTAAATATTTTTTTTTTATTTTGAGCCAAGAATATCTCATTTCTGCATTTTTTGGAAGCAATGCAGCTCTCTGTCTTGTAATAACACTCCGTGCTGAATACTCTAAAAAGAAGTACGGCTAAAGAATCTAACAGTAAACACACTGACAATCGAAACAAATTCTAAGTTCACACACGCATGTGCAGAAAGCAGGACTCTTGTGCTGGTCTGGACCTTTGCGATTTATCGCTTCGTCTTTCTTATCACTACAACACTCTATCACAACATCGAAGAGAAAGTCACGTGAAGGAAAATCACCTTATGCACAAAAAGAATTCGAGGAATCGTCAGTCTATTATAGTCCGTCTAAGTATTGACGGTGTGGAACCAGAAAATCGTCCCTTCAAGCTAAGCGATGTGATATAGTAAGACCGCGCATGCATACAAACATCGAACACCGGGAAATCGCCGACCAAGCGATGCGACATCGTAACATCGCGCATGCGCACACAGAAACATCGGAACCGTCTTCAAGCTAAGCGATGTGATATAGTAAAACCGCGCTTGCGTACAAACATCGAACAACGGGAAATCGCCGACCAAGCGATGCGACATCGTAACATCGCGCATGCGCACGCAGAAACATCGGAACCGTTTGTGTGATACCGGGAAATCGCGATGTTACGATATATCGCCGATTTGAAAATTATGAAACCGGTGTGACGATGTCTGCTTCACACCGGTTTTTCACGATGTATCGATATATCGCCCAGGCCTACTGTCATACTAGGAATTCACTGTAAAAGAGAAGTCATTTCAAGAGCTGCTGCAGTGTTAATTATCATAATTAAAATAATTGAGCACAAGAAAGACAAACCAACTGATAAAAGCAATTGTTGAAACTGCTATGTCACGTATCTTATTAAACATCTTGCCGATTACGACCTTGCTAACCCAGCTAACAAGAAACGACCCTGTGCCATTCTTGCTCGTAATTTTCAACTGTTTGTCGTGTTCTTTGTTCTCCCAGTGTTTTCCCCCCCATGTTTTACATTTACTTGTACTATCGAAGCTTTTTGTTTTCCCCTCTTTCTATTTTCTTTCCTACTTTTGTTTTTTACTGAAGTTTTCACTGAAATTTTATGCATTGCTATATCATCCTAAAGGATGAAAGGAGGACCCGCCGCATGTACTGTACTTACCAGTAATCTTTCTGAAGCTCCTTATGCTATGACACATAACGCTTTTTCAAAATAAATTACTGAATTATATTATTAGTGCGTATATTATTTTCGAAACCCTCATGACCTCGGCGCCTTTAGCAATTGTCCCGATGACAAGGCGTTGGAACACTACTGTTTGAAATATCAGAAATTCACTGCAGAAAAGAACTCATTTCAACAGTTGATTAACGTGTAATTAACAACATTAAAGCAATTGCTCTCAAAAATGACAGCCCAGGAAATTCAAACAATTGTTGAATCTGCTATGATCTGAAACTTTTTCCATACACCCAAGTATCCACTTATTGTAACAGCCTTAGAAACAAGGTGATCAAATCAAATCTTAATCAGATATTCTGTATTACGACAAAATATCTGATATCGTCAAATGCATAATACTCCACGCATGCTGGACACTGGCTAAAGATTGCGGGGCCTGATATCCGGGTACAAGGGGGAAATTATTGGTACCGAACACCCGGATCCAGTAGTTGCAGAATTAAAAGTAAAGTCAAAAGTAGTAAGTCTTAGGCTTAAAAACAACATTATAGTTGCGATAAAGTGTTTTATAGAGCTTCATAATTTATCACCATCTAGATCTTTGAACCCTTTCGCTGAAGTTCATTCAGCTAAAAGTTCATTCAGTAATAACGATTAGATTCTCCTCAGACATCTCAGATGTCAATTATCTGAGAATTTCAGAGGCATAGCTTTAGATCCTGCGATCTAAAGCTATGCCTTTGAATGTCAGTTTCTTTTATTGATTTATTTCATATAAAATTTTCAAATGAAATTTTATTTATTGCAGTTATAAACAGCAATTAATGATAATATCTTACGTTATTTAATGTTATTCTAAGTCTAATCGTTCACGACTTTCTAATCTATTGGGAAATTGAAAAAAAAACACAAAATCTTCAGAGAGAATCCGGTAATTTGAGGATTTAGAACTCCTTTCCAAAAATTAATTCAAAATAAGATAAATCAAGAATAAATATATTTTTTTACTTATACAATAAACTAAATTTCTTTACATTATAAATAAAGAAAATTCTTTATTAATGTTTAGGGTACATATTTTGTGGTCATGTATGATTCGATCCCGGGTAATACACGGGTACCCTGTTCCGGAAAAATTTGAGGACCGAAACATGCTTCTGAATTTTCAGTTGGGGTCGTGCAATCCCTAATTCACGCCTTATATTGCTTTTCTCATTTCTTCGCATTTTACGAAATCGAACAAAAGAACGCTCCGATGAAGGTAATAGAATATGTCATTTTACACCCTACGATTTTTTCTTACATTTTGTTGTTGTTGTGGCTTATTCCCCTTGACCGAAATCAATATCAGATCAAGTCCTGAAGGCTATGGGCGATGAAGGTGCGGCTCCTGTATTGAATTAGCACCACTAGGGTCGGAGTCCGACTTGGCTAAATGACCGGTCCCGTAATTTTGAACCAGTCAAGTGAGGAGACCGGAACACTTGACCCCGCACCTCCAGAGGAAAATGTTGAGAACTTGGAGGACATTGTAGCCACGCTCTATTTTACGTGCCCTGGCACCATTAGTGAACACGGCGGTAGATTTGCAGCGGCGAGCATTGAACCAGGTACGTTCAGATCACTGACCCGCTGCTCTTGCCAACTGAGCAACCGCACACATTTTGCATTTTAAAGGTAGATTTTACTTTTGACAATAATATAGACCTTAATTGAGTTTATGAAGTTTTAATCTTAGACTACGGCCACACGAGTGATTTTTCCCGGTACGGATTTTCCCCTCGCTTGAAAATCTACACCAGCCGGCCACACGTGCATGTGACATTTTTTCCCGCTGGGTCTTTTCCCTCTGCTTGAAAATCTACACAAACCGCGAGAAAAATAGGTCTCGTTCTATCCTCCAGCGACTGACCTTGAGATCGCGACAGATCGCGAGAGAAAAACACCTGCGTTTGGCCACCCCTATGTTACAGAAGCTTATCTATATTTTGGTGCTTGTTTTCTCGTTGCGGTTGTGAGGGAAAAATCGCTCGTGTAGCCGTAGCCTTACAGATGTTTTATACGCAGTGAACGTCATTTCTAAAGCAAAAACTTCTAACCAGGCAAACTAGAGATCCGTTGTGTCCCTGCTATTGAATGTTTATGAATAATTGAAGCTAATTTCAATACTTTACTGCAATGAAGCTAATACCGAGAAAATATGGTAAACACGAAGGCATTTAACGGCGCTTGTCGGGATTCGATCCGAGCACCCTCTGTGCCGAAAGCCGACACGCTACTTATACGCTACCTCTTGCCCATAACGTGTCAGTTTTAGAAAATATTCTTAACTTTTAATTATTATTTCCAAATAATGGTCATTTTCCAAATGCCATCTTTCGATTTGAAATGATTGTATTTTGCTATAGACATTGGATCTGATCGTTTGTCTTGATTTTAGTCGCTTCTGTAGTCTGTATTTTTATCAATACAAATACTACAACATGTCTGGAAAATAAAAGACCAACAGATTATATTCGTTATGAAATCACAATTATTCTGTTGAACTTATTACTATATTACCTTTTTCTATTATCATTGTATGTTTTTTTTCAGTTAACGTATTTAATTGAAATATTGTAATTTAAAAATATTTAACGTAATGAAATCTTGCCTTCATTGCACGCTGCGCAAGTATTTCGATTCTACAAACTCAAAAGCATTAATTAAAATTTAATTTTTTAAAAGTCCGATACGGGACTTATTTTAAAAGATAGGAAATCTTACTTCAGTACCTATCAATTTCCTTTTTTGCTTTGTAATCTTATTCTCAAGTTTATTATTTACGTTAATAAGAAACTAAAAATTAAATGGAAATATACGTTCAATTCAGTTCTAAAATAAATATTTAATTACATAACGTTTTCATAATTTATCACTTTGATTTAGTTTTCAGATTGGACATTCAATATTTGCATTCTATTTTTATTTTCATGCGCAGAATCATTTACTAATTAAAAAGACAAATACCAATAATGCATCTTCTCTCAAATCGTCATGTTTGTAATATAATATACGGAACCAGATTATGTTGTAAAGAAATGTTTCTTCATCGATTTTCAATACTTTCGAAAAGTTGCAACTAAAGTTCAGCTCCTAAATACAATTCGAAAAATTACAGACGCCATCTATATTTTTTTCGACGAAGTTGGCGCCAGATGATTGTAAAACAATTCCACTTCATTGTAATATAAAAGATTAGTTGTCTTGTCTTTTCTAAGAATTTAATATATCAAATATACATCGAAATAGGAATTGAAAAAAAATATTTTGTAATTTTTTAATTTATTCGAAAGTTCATGATTTATTAGAAATTATTTTAAAGATATTAGATTTATTAGAAAATATTAGATTTGTCAAAAAATTTTTGAAGTGCCAGAAGTAATTTATTATAAAGTTTTTGAGGAAAAGTACAGTGTGTTCATAAAGAAACTTTGCCGTTATATAGACCTCTAGCAGCTGTTCCGTTCAACCTATCAGGATGAGATTTCAGATATAGTTATTCAGAGGTATGAGCTCGAGATTATGTGAACGGCAACAAAGTGGCGTTCCCGGTTACTATTAAATGTACAGAAAATCGAAATTTTAGAATAGCAACACCCACTTCTTCCCGTCGCAAAATTCCCAGCGCATGCGAAAACCCTAAAGACCGTTGGAACGGTACGTGTATCACAAAAAAACAACAACAAAAAAGAAAAACAGACGCGTCATAAGCGCACAAAAAACAGCTCTGCGAACGGCTTGTGATGGCACCAATGGGGAAAACGTGTAATCAAAAGAAAAGTTTTCTTCTGTCCGATCTATGTTGTCATCAGGGATTGGTGTCTTGCCTCTATCATATGCAAATTTCCTCCATGTGCCCCGTTCGTGTGTTTGATGATCGTTCGCAGAGTTGTTTTTTGCACGTGCATAACGCGTCCGTTTTTTGTGATACACAAACCGTTCCAACGCTGTTTAGGTATTTCGCAAGCGACGAGCATTTTGTGGTGGGAAAAAGTGGGTGTTGCTATTCGAAAATTTCGAGTTTCTGTACCTATAACCGTAACCGTGAGCGCCACTTTGTTGCCGTTCACATAATCTCGAGCTCATACATCTGAATAACTATATCTGAAATCTCATCTCGATTGGTTGAACGAAACAGTCGATAGATATCCATATATCAGAAAATTTTCTTTATGACCACCCTGTATAATAGAATAGCTTAAGAGATGGCAATTTATATTTTGATATGCGTATTTTCTTAGTTATTGGGTAAATAATAAGCTAGAGATTTATATTGCTTAGGGGCAAATTTTGGTTAATTTTCGTATAAATGTCGTATAATTCAATGGTGTCCGAGAAAAAAATGTTAATAAGAAAATTAAATATAAACATGAAAATCCCACCCTTCACAGTTCAATGTTTACAATACGCAGCATTTCCAGTACACACTATTTTGAACTTGGCACACTGGCAATGCAAATTTTTCAAACCACATTTATTGAGAGATTCGGATGTGATTTGTAGCCTAAGCTGCTGAAAAATTTAAAGTTGGTTCTGGTTTCCGGATCTTTTTTACAGTAACTAAATTATCGTCAATCGCGAGGTAGCCAGCTTTTTTGGTAGCGCGTCGGCTTTCGGTGTTGAATGTCTTCGTATCGAATCTCGACGAACTAGATTAAATACCTCCTTCTCTACGCCGGATATGGGCACATTAACCCATGGGCACATTAAGTTTGAAATACTTCCGCTAGGGGCCATTATAAATAAAATCATTGGATTCTTTAGCAGAAGTAAAACACCTTTAGTATTTTAGTTGTAGCATTTCGTTTCCACTGTCGTTCATATTCATTTGTTGCAAAGGGTAATTGCAGATACACTAGGACGCAACCCTCCATCATTATGTCAAGGATTTTGAGACTAGTGGACTGAAATTCTCGAAAATAGAAACGCAAGATTATTCCTTAACCACAAAATAAATTACTGAAAGGATGATATGTTGAACCGTTTTACAAGCAACTACATGAAACTGACGATGAAGCCGGCATTTAACTGTTCTAGTTGCCACTTAGAAATTTACCGAAGAATTACACCTGTCGTGACCATAGTGAACGTATTTCATGAAACCATTTTATTTCATGAATAAAAAAATACCAAACAATTCAGAACCAAGAAGGGTGTTTTTGCACATTGTAGAAAAAAAAGACAAAAACCATTCTTGCATTCAAAATTAATATTGCATAACAATATAACATATTTCATCCTTTGTTAAAATGTTGGTCCCTTTTGCAGTGAGTCAAAAAACATGCAATTTTAACCGATTTTAACAGATGTTTTGCTTATCTTCTTGTATTCACTTAAACGACTAAAATACGTTAATTCTGGCGTGATTTCCTGTATTTTATTTACTGAAAAGAATAACGAGTCGAAATTTGCGTAACTCATTATTAGGCATTAATTATCTAACTGCTTGCTACATTAGATAGGAAATAAGAAAGAAACAAAGCAAACAAAACTCTGACCATAACAAATTATGGTAATCTGACCATAACAAAAGTTAATCCTTCAGCCTTAAACGGACTCTACATACCGTTTTAAACGATGTTTCTAATCAGATTAATACCTTGTTTTTTGCGCCATTGTCAAATCCTGAGTTCAACATCTTTTAGCGTACAGAACTAGTATTTTACCCTGTTCGGTGCCCTTCTGACAACGGAGCCCTTGGCAATTGTCCCGAAGATAAGGCGTTGGTACATTACTTTTTCTCATACCAGGAATTTACTGCAAAAGAGAAGTCATTTAAAGAGTTCCTCAAGGTTTAATTATCACCTGAAGTTTATTACCATCAAACACCTGAAGTATTTTGGTACCTGAATTTTATTTTCTACCCCTTTGTTTAGAAAATGGTCTTGCATGCATTTTTTATTATGCTCTTAGAAATTCTTTTTAATTTCTTGTATAATATGAACCTTCCACGTATGGAAACCTTCAATAATCCAGTTGTATTTTCAGGCTAACTTTAAAATGGAGTAATCTAAATTTTTATTAATGTAACTTATAATTTGCTGTAAGTTGACTTTATTCCTTGGCCAGGATTTTAATTTCTTTTTTACGGGTTATTTTAATATAATATTCTGAAAAATATTTTACATTTCATGCAATCAGTATTAAAACTACTACCCAAGCTATGACTGTAAAAGTTGTAGTTAAATTTTAGGTTCCTTAACGTTTTTTGGTATTTAAAAGCGACTGCAATACCCGCAATCTTTAACGGGAAGAAATTTTTAATTATTGTGGACAACCGAAGGTAGTTTTAAAAACTCAACATCTTTATCCAAACAACTGATATTGCAATATTCTACATCTGCATGCCTCTTCCGTAAAAGGTGCAAATACTTAATGAGATCTAAAATAATCAGTTTTGTAAAGCATAAATCAAATTTAATTGTAGATAAAGGCTATTTAACTAACCAGTTTAAGCTTAAATGTTTTTGATTAAAAATATAATTTTTAATTTTTTTTAACGTTTTTAAGATCTATAAAAATATTACAAATTTTTTTCAAGCCTTCAAGTGCCAATTTTTTTTTAACTATTACTAACCCCTCACCTTTTACCACTGTAATTAATTAGGTTATTAGTATTTTGCTCAAAAACTATAATTTTTTTATTTATACTGCTAGCGTCCAAATCTACAGGACCATCGGCGTTAAGTGGGGTGTTTAAATCGTATGGGAATAAAGTTTTCAGCTGACATATATGCAACTTTTTGAAATCTAACGTGTTGTTTAAATCTTTGCCTATTTTAACAATGTATATTTCAGTCTACTGGATGTAGTGTACCTGGAAGTACATTAGTTCCTATTCAAGTGATGTTTCATCTTTAAAATTTATGATTGCAGGCCTATGGTTTTGATCCTTTTATTAAATTCAGTGCTCGTTCCCCCGATATAATATAAATTATAATCTTGACGTTCTATAATACGTATATCATACCCATACACTTACAAAACGATTTTTGTTGTTTGAATTGATTTCAATTTGACTTTTATTTGCCTTTGGGAAAGCAAGAAATCTTTTATCTTCACATTAAAAAAAAGAAAAACCTACCACAATATAAGTGAAAAAAAAATTAAGCCTACCAGAAAAATTACTTAAAAACGTTTCAATAAAAGATTTCGCAGTTATTTTTACATTATTAGAATTCATTTTCCTTTCTTTTGAAATTTTTTAAACAAAACAATTGTTCAGAACAGTTGTTATTATAACAAAAAAAAGTCATTTTAATATTTGGTAAGTTTATTTAAATTAAATATTAAGTTATAATACATTAAACTTCATGTGTTTCAAAATTTACGAGTTCGTGTATTATAATCAGAAGGTGATAGAGAATTCACTCAATCTGAAATCGTAATGATTAAAAGCTGTTAGAAATATTAATATCTTTGGTTTTCTGATCGAATTCATCTATTAGACTATAAAAGAAAGGCGTATTACTTTGATATATGCGGATAAATTACATTACTCTAGGGGCCGGAGGTAGCTCAATGGTAGCGTGTCGGCTTTTGATGCCGAGGATGATTGGATTGAATCACGACAAGCTGCACTGAATGAATTGGTAGACCGAAAACTTTCTTCATGAGGTCAGAGAGGGTTAAAGAGTCTATGATCCCCCACCTCAGATGTCATCCATGGGGAGTGCTCGATAAAAATTGAGGTGTCACCTGGTTGAATAGGAATCCGTCCTTGTACTGCCATTATAAACGCGAACAACACAACTCAGCCCGCTAGCCTATATGGACCTGGTTTCGAATACTTCCGCAGGGCCATTAGAAATAACAATGTATTCTTTAGTGGATATAAAACACCTTTAGTATTTTAGTTGTGGAATTTCCTTTCGCTTTTCAATTATATTCATTTGTTGCAAAGGAGATTTGTAGGAAAATAAGGACGCAACACTCTATCATTACGCGAAAGATGTTGAGACTAGTGGACTGAAATTATCGAAGGGGAACGCTAGAATATTCATTATCCGCAAAATAAATTAGTGAAAGAATAATATGCTGATCCGTATTACACGCAGCTACAGGAAACTGGCGATGATGCCGTCATTTTAATGCTCTAGTTGCCGCTTTAAAATTCCCCGCTAAAAGTGGAGGAATTAAAGCGTTACATATTTCGTAACCTTTGTGAACCTATTTCTTGATTGCAGTTTTTTTTTTAATTAAAAGACGAAACATTTCAAAACCAAGAGCGTTTTTTTGCGCAAAGTAAAAAAAAGACAAAAAAAACATCCCTGCGTTAAAAAATAATATTGCATAACGAAAATTACATATTTCAACCTTTGTTAAAATGCTCGTGACTTTTTCAGCGAGTGAAAAGCAATTATAACCGATTTTAAAATATGAGTTGCTTATCGTCCTGTATTCTCTTCGGCAAGTAAAATATACTCATCCTGGCAAGAATTCCTGTAATTTATTTACTGAAAAGAAGAATGAGACGAAATTTGTGTAACTGAATTATCTAACTGCTCGCTAATTTAATTGGACAGAAGAAAGTAACAAAGTAAATAAAACTCTGCTAATCTGACCCTAACAAAAGTGAATCCTTCACTCTTACGGATCTAAAGTTAGTCCTTCAGGAAACCGACCTTATATTCCGTTTTTCGATGTTTCTAATCAAAAGATTACCTTTTATTTTTAGCCTTTGGCAAGCCCATAGCTCAGCATCTTTTAGAGTACGGAGCTAGTATTTTACCCTGTTCGGCGCCCCTCTGACAACGGCGCCCTTGGCATTTGGCCCGTAGGTAAGGAGATGGTAAACTACTTTTTCTCATACCAGGAATTCAATGTAAAAGAGATGTCATTTGAAGAGTTGCTCAAGGCTTAATTATCATAATGAAAGCAATTGCTCCGAAGAAAGACAACCCAAGAAATAAAAGCAATTGTTGAAACTGCAATAACACGTAACATTGTTTCAAAGCACCTGAAGTATCCACTATCCAAACAGCCCTAGTAGTGTCATTTGCTTTTATTGATTTATTTCATATAATTTTTTTTTAAAAAGTATATTTATTGCAGTTAAAAAAACAGTAAATGATTAAATTTTATATTACTTAAAATTATGTTAAATCTTTTCGTTGACGAATTTCTTATGTTAAATCTTGTCGTTGAGGAATTTCTAATACATTGACAAGTTGAAAAAAAAAACACAAAATCTTCCAAGGATATTTGGTCATTTTATTGCATATAAAAAGATTATAAATTTATCTGGATGACTTCAAGTACCAATTTATTTTTTTAACTATTACAATCCCATTCTCTTTTACCCCTGAAATTAATTAAGTTATTATTATTTTAGCCAAAAACCATAATTTTTTTATATACACAACTAGCGTTCAAATCTACAGGTCTTTATGCGATAAGTTTGCTGTTTAAACCGTATGGGAATGAAGTTTTTAGCTGACAAATATATAAATTTTCGAAATCTAACACGTTGTTTAAATCTTCAACTTCTTTTACATTATATAGTTCAGCCAGCTCGAAGTTGGGAACCTGGAAGTGCATTAATTCATAGTCCAGTGACGTTTAATCTTTGGAATTTCTGATTGCAAAACTATGGTTTTTGATTCTTTTATTAAATTCAGTGTCCGTTTAACATAAATTACAATCTTGACGTTTTATAATGCATATCAAACCCATACACTTTACAAAAAGATTTTTATTGTTTCATTTAATTTCAATTTGACTTACATTTGCCATAGGACAAGTAAGACATCTTTAATCTTTATACTTGATAAATACTTTAAAATTATTTTTAAAAATTTTTAAATAAAACAATTTTTCAGATAACTTGTTTAATACCACACTCCTCGGAACAAGACGTGCGGCAGATCTCCTTGTTACGGAAGGCGACGAGCCACGTCCGAAGAACAAATATATTATCTTAGTTTGCATATTCGAATAATTTGCACCTGAAAAGCGAAAGAAAAAACTTAGATAATGTCCTGCATACAACATAAGGATCCCCAGGAAAAAAACTCGCAGTAGAAGCAAAATAAATATTAACCCTACCAGAAGAATTATTTAGAAAATTTCCATAAAATATTGCGTTGTTACTGTTTTTTTCACATTTAACAAATTTCTTAAATTTTAAGTTTTTAAACAAAACAATTGTTCAACGCAGATGTTATTATAATTTATAAAATTGAGTAAATTTAATTATAGTAAATTCAAATTTATGTGTTTTAAAATTTAAGAGTTTGTGACTTCTAATGAGAAGTGGTTAGCAAATTTAATCAATCTGAAATCTTATTGGATAAAAGCTGTTAGAAATACAGTCGATTCCCGTTATAGGACCACCGGTTAATCGAATCAGATGTTTATTCGGACCGAATCCCCTCTTGTAACATATAGCATGTACGCAAAATCTTACCAGTCGGTTATTAGGATCAAAATTATCGCGTCCCTATGTAGTCTGATTAACCGGAATCGACTGTATTAAAATCATTGGTTCTCCCAACAACTTCTTTTATTAGACTATAAAATATGGGCGTATTACTTTAATATATACGGAAAAAAACACTGTATTCTAGGAGCCCTAGTTAGACTAGTTGTAGCGAGTCGGCATTTGATGCTGAGGATGATTCGATTGAATCCCTACAAGCGCCATTGAATATAAACGTGGCTTGATCGGATATGGGCACTTTAAATTCGTAGACCGGAAAGTCTCTTTATCAGGTCAGATAGGGTGGGAAAGTGCATGATCCTCCATCTCCGATGTCACCCATGGGGAATACTGGATAAAAATAGAGGTGGGACGTGGCTAAATAGGAATCCGTCTCTTATACTGACATTATAAACGCGAACTGCATCCCTTAGCCCTCTATCCTTTATGGAGCTGGTTTGGAATACTTCCTCCAGGGATCATTAGAATCAACAACATTGTATTCTTTCGCGGATATAAAACACCTTTAGTGTTTTAGTTGTGGAATTTCCTTTCAGTTTTCATTCATATTCATTTGTTGCAAAGAATAATTGCAGGAACGTAAAGACGCAATACTCCATCATTACGTCAACGATTAAGAGACTAGTGGACTGAAATTATCGAAAACAGAAACGCTAGAATATTCATTAACCACAAAATAAATTAGTGAAAGATTGATATGCTGATCCGTTTTACGAGCAGCTACAGGAAACTGGCGATGAAGCCGTCATTTAAATGCTCTATTTGCCACTTTTAAATTCACCAAAGTGTTACATCTGTCGTGAACTTAGTGAACCTATTTCATGATTTCAGTTTAGTTTTTGAATTAAAAGACTAAATAATACAGAAACTAAGAGTGGTCCTTTTGCACACAGTAAAAAAGGACAAAAAAAACCACTCATGTATTCAAAAACAATATTGCATAACAAAACTACATATTTCAACCTTTTTAAAATGCTGTTGGCTTTTGCAGTGAGTGAAAATGCAATTATAAATGATTTTAATATATGAGTTGCTTATCTCCTTGTATTCTCTAAGGCAATTAAAATACGTTAACCGTATTGGAATAAAGTTTATAACGGACAAATATACAAATTTTCGAAATCTAACCCGTCGTTTAAATCTTTAACTTCTTTTAAAATATATAACTGAACCTGCTCGAAGTTGTGTACCTAGAAATGCATTAGTTCATAGTCAAGTGTCGTTTCATCTTTAAAATTTCTGATTGCAGACATATGCTTTGAACCTTTTATTAAATTCAGTGCCCGCTTGTCCAATATAACATACATTACAATCTCGACATTCTATACTACATATCAAACACATACACTTACAGAAAAGATTTTTATTGTTAGAATTAAATTCAATTTGACTGTTATTTGCCATAGGGAAAGTAAGATATCTTTTATCTTCACATTAAAAGAAAACCAACCACATTATAAGCCAAAAAAAATTTAACCTACCGGAATATATAGAATCATTTAAGAACTTTTCAATAGATATTTCACAGTTTTTATTAATTTTGGTGAATTCTTAATGACTTTTTCTGACGCTTCTTAAACAAAACAATTGTTCAAAACAGTTGTTATTATAATTAATAGAATGTGGTAAATTTTATTTATGTTAAATTTATTATAATTAAATTATGATAAATTAAACTTTAAAATTTACGAGTTCGTGACATATAATGAGAAGGTGATAAAAAATTCACTCAATCTGAAATCTTAATGGATAAAAGCTGTTGGAAATATTAAAATTATTGGTTCTCTCAACAAATTCCCATATTAGACTATAAAGACTGGCGTTTTACTTTGATATATACGGATGAAGCACAGTATTCGAGGGGCCCGAGGTAGACTAATGGTAGTGCGTCGGCTTTTGATGCTGAGGATGATTTGATTGAATCCCGACAAGCTCCATTGAATGTCCCCGTGTCTTCACCGGATTTGGACACTTTAAATCCGTTGTCCGGTAAGTCTCCTTATGAGGCCAGATAGGGTGGGAGAGTGTGTGATCCCCCTCCTCCGATGTCACCCATGGGGAGTGGTCTATCAAAATAGAGGTGGCACCTGGATAAACAGAAATCCGTTCCTTGTACTGCCATTATAAACCCGAACAGAACCACTCAGCCCGCTATCCTATATGGACCTGATTTGAATATTTTTAGAAATAACAACATTGTATTCTTTAGTGGAAGAAAAACACCTTTAGTGTTTTAGTTCTGGAATTTCCTTTCGCTTGTCGTTCATATTCATTTGTTTCACGGGAAAATTGCAGGAACATAAGGACGTAACACTCTATCTTTACATCAAAGATTTTGAAACTAGTGGGCTGAAAAAATCGAAAGGAGAAACGTCAGAATATTCATTAAACACAAAATAATTTTTTTGAAAGAATGATATGTTAATCCGTTTCACGAACAGCTACAGGAAACTGGCGATGAAGCCGGCATTCAAATGTTCTAGTTGCCACTTAGAAATTCACTGAAGAGTTTCACCTGTCGTGACCATAGTGAACTTATTTCATGAATCGATTTCGTTTTATGAATTGGAAGACCAAATAATTCAAAATCAAGAGGGTTTTATTTGCACACAGTAAAAAAATGACAAAAACCATTCTTGCATTCAAAATTAATATTGCATAACGAAATTACATATTTCAACCATTGCTAAAATGTTAGTTCCTGTTGGAAGGGCGTATTACTTTAATATGTACGGAAAAACACAGTATTACACCGAAGTGTTACATTTGTCGTGACCTTAGTGAACCTATTTCATGATTCTAGTTTATTTTTAGAATTAAAAGACCAAACAATTCAGAAACCGAAGGGTTTATTGACACTCAGCAAAAATGGACAGAAGAACCACTCATGCTTTCAAATTTAAAGATCCATAACGAAACTACAAATTGCATCCTTTGTTAAAATGCTGGTGGCTTTTGCAGTGAGGGGAACACATGCAATTATAACCGATTTTAATTGATGTGTTGTTTATCATCTTGTATTAACTTAAAGGACGAAAATACGCTAATTCTATCGCGATTTCCTGTATTTTATTTACTGAAAAGAATATTGAGACGAAATTTGTGTAAATAAAATTTAGGCACTAATTATCTAACTACTTGCTACATTACATAGAAAAGAAGAAAGAAACAAATTAAACAAAAATCCGGTATTCTGAACCTAGCAAAAGTTAATTTTTCAGTATTAAACGGAATCTACATACCGTTTTAGGCGATGTTTCTAATCAGAGGAGTACCTTGTCTTTTGCTTCCTTAGCAAGTCATTAGCTCAGAATCTTTTAGCGTGCGGACCTAGTCTTTAACCCTGTTCGGCGCCCCTCTGACAACGGCACCCTTGGCAATTGCACCGAAGATGGCTTTGGTACACTACTGTTTCTCATACGAGGAATTCACTGTAAAAGAGAAGTCGTTTAAAGAGTTGCTCAATGCTTAATTATCATAATTTAAGGAATTGCTCACAAGAAAGACAGCCCAAGAAATAAAAGCAATTGTTAAAACTGCCTTGACACATCTTTTTTTTTTTAAAAAAATCTGATGTATCCACATACCCAAATAGCCCTTGTAGTGTCATTTGCTTTTATTGATTTATTTCATATAAATTTTTCAAAAAAAGTATTTATTGCAGTTATAAACAGGAGTAAATGATCGAATTTTATATTACTTAAAGTTATGCTAAATCGAGCCGCTGACGACTTCCTTAACCTAATCACAAGTTGAAAAGAAAAACACATAATCTTCACAGAGAATTCGGTACTTTCGATTATCCATTAAATTAGCTTGGAGAATATTGGTAAATAAGTTTTCAAAATCAAATGTATGAATATTTTCTATAATCTCATTCTTTAAAAATTGTACACTTCCCAGGTATTGTTTATAATAAAGCTAATTTCAGTTTTTTGATTTTGTTGAGAGCGATTCTTTACAAATTAAAAAGCTTTTTACTAAACAAGGTGTTGTAGCAATTTGTACCACACATGATGAACCTGAAATTTAATTGGTATTTTACGGAATTTAATGGTTGGAAATATATATGGGTATTTTATGCTAGTACTCTTAATTTTTTTTTAAAGAGGTGATTCTGTTATATGTTTCTTTCTTGAGTAAGTTAATTTTTTGATAGGCATTATTAGAACTGTATTCCTTTGTTATCAATTTGTACTACACATTACAAACCAGAAATTAAATTGACACTTAATGGAAATTAATGGTTTATTATTTATGGGTATTTTGTTCTAGTTTTTTTTAATTTAAATTTATTGTTAAAAGCCGAGAAACTGTTATCTATTTCTTTCTTGGGAAAGTTAATTTTTTATAGGTACTGTTAGAACTGTATTCCTTAGTTATTTTTGGCCAATTGTTTTTTTCTAGTTATCTTGACAATTAAAAAATCTAAATCTTTATTGAAGGAAGTTATAATTTGCTATAAGTTAAATTTATTCCTTACCCTAGATTTTGGGTCTTTTTTTTAAATGTACTGTAATCTAATATCCTTAAGAATATTTAGATCCCCCGTTGCAATACGTCCCAAAGACTGACCAACAAAGTCTTTAAGCTCTTACAAGTTGAGAAATGCAATCAGTATTAGAAATATTACCCAAGCTATGACTGTAAAAGTTGTAGTTACAAATTAGATTCCTTAACGTTTTTTGGTATTTAAAAGCAACTGCAATCCCGCCTCAATCTTTAATAGGTAGAAATTTTGAATTATTGTGGACAACTGAAGGTAGTTTCAAAAACTCAAAATCTTTATTCAAACAACTGATATTGCAATATTCTACATCTGCATTCCTCTCCCGTAAAAGGTTCAAATTTTATAATTTAAGCTTGTACTTAATGAGTCTAAAATAATCAGTTTTGTAAAGCATGAATAAAATTTAATTGAAGGTAAAGGTTATTTAACTAACCACTTTAAGCTTGAATGTTTTTGATTAAAAATATAATATTTAATTTTTTTTAACGCTGTTGAAATCTATAAAACGATTTCAAATTTTCTGCGAAGACTTCAAGGGTCAATTCATATTTCAAACTGTTACTATCCCCTCCTCTTTTAAGCGTGTGATTAATTAGATTATTATTATTCTGCTCAAAAATCATAAATTTTTAATATACACTGCTAGCGTCCAAATCTACAGGTTCATCTGCGTTAAGTTTGCTGTTTAAACCGTATGGGAATAAAGTTTATAGCTGACAAAGAAATCTAACCCGTCGTTTAAATCTTTAACTTCTTTTAAAATATATAATTTAGCCTGCTTGAATTTGTGTACCTGGAAGTGCAATAGTTCATAGTTAAGTGATGTTCCATCTTTAAAATTTCTCATTGCAGACCAATTATTTTGATCCTTTCATTAAATTCAGTGCCCGTTTGCCTGATATAACATAAATTACAATCTTGACGTACTATAACACATATCAAACCCATGCACTTACAGAAAAGATTCTTATTCTTAGAATTAATTTCAATCTGACTTTTATTTGTAAGTAAGACATCTTTTATCTTCACAATAAAAAAAAAACCAACCACTATATAAGCCAAAAAATATTTCGCCTACAGGAAGAATTATTTAAGAATTTTTCAATAAAAGTTTGCGCAGTTGCTTTTATCTTGACACTTCTTGATATATAATCGGGTATTTAACAAAACAATTGTTCAAAACAGTTGTTATAATAAATAAAAAGTAGAAATTTTAATATATAATGAATTAAACTGCATGTGTTTTAAAATTTACGAGTTCGTGACTCATAATGAGAAAGTGATAGTAAATTCACTCAATCTGGAATCTCAATGAATAAAAGCTGATAGAAATACTAAATTCATTTGTTCTCTCAACAAATTCCTCTATTAGACTATAAAAGAAGGGCGTATTACATTGATATATGCGAATAAAACACAATACTCTACGGGAACGAGGTAGATCAGTGGTAACGCGTCGGCTTCTGATGCTTAGGATGACTGGATTGAATCCCGACAAGCTCCACTGCCTGAATTGGTAGACCGGAAAGTTTCTTTATGAGGTCAAAGAGGGTGGGAGAGTGTATGATTCCCCACCTCCGAAGTCAGCTATGGAGAATGCTCGATCAAAATATAGGTGGCACCTGGCTAAATAGGAATCCGTCCCTTGACTTCTATTATGAACATGAATTGCATCCCTCAACCCGCTAGCCTATATGCACCTGGTTTGGAATACTTCCGCCAAGAGGCATTAGAATCAATAAAATTGTATTCTTTAGTGGATAAAAAAATACCTTTAGAGTTTTAATTGTGGAATTTCCTTTTGGTTTTCGTTCATATTCATGTGTTGTAAAGGAGAATTGTAGGAACATAAGGACGAAACACTCTATCATTACTTCAAAGATGTTGAGACCAATAGACTGAAATTATCGAAAACAGAAACGCTAGAATATTCATTAACTGCAAAATAAATTAGTGAAAGAATGATATGCTGATCCGTTTTACAAGCAGCTACTGGAAACTGGCGATGAAGCCGTCATTTTAATGCTCTAGTTGCTACTCTTAAATTTCCCGAATTGTTACATCTTGTCCTGACCTTAGATAACCTATTTCATGAATTTAAAGTCCAAACAAATCAAAAACCTAGAGGTTTTTTTCCATTCTTGCATTCAAAACCATTCTTGCATTCAAAATAAATAATGCGTTACGAAATTACATATTTCAATCTTTGTTAAAATGCTGGTGTCTTTTGCAGAGAGAAAATCATGCAATTATAACCGATTTTAATATATGAGTTGCTTCTCTTAGGCAAGTAAAGAACGTGAATTCTGAGATGAATTCCCGCATTTTATTTACTGAAAACAATAATGACACGAAATTTGTGTCACAATTATTAACTCAATTGTAACTCATATATTAATTGTAACTGAATTATCTAACTGCTCGCTACTTTAGATAGGAAAGAAGAAAGAAACAATGTAAACAAAACTCCGGTATTCTTACCCTAACCAAAGTTAATCCTAAATTCTTTAATGGAGTCTACATTCCTATTTACCCAATTTTTCTAATAAAAGGATTACGTTATTTTTTTTTTGCCCTTAGCAAGTCCATAGCTCAGCATCTCTTAGGGTGCGGAGCTAGTATTTTACCCTGTTCGGCGCCCCTCTGACAACGGTGCCCTTGACATTTGCCCCGAAGATAAGGCGTTGGTACACTACTGCTTCTCATACCAGGAATTCAATGTAAAAGGATGTCATTTAAAGAGTTGCTCAAGGTTTAATTATCATAATAAAAGCAATTGCTCAGAAGAAAGACAACCCAAGAAATAAAAACAATTGTTGAAACTGCCATGACACATAACTTTGTTTCAAAGCACCTGAAGTATTTAATACCCTAACTGCCTTATTAGTGTCATTTGCTTATATTGATTTATATCATATATTTTTCCCTAAAAAAGTATTTACTGTACTTAAAAACAGCAGTAAATTATTGCATTTTATATTACTTAAAGTTATGCTAATTCTTGTCGTTGACGAATTTCTAATCTAATGGCAAGTTGAAAAGAAAAATGCAAAATCTCCACAGAGAAGTCGGTCATTTCGGCTATTCGCTAAGTTAGTGTGGGGAACAACATTAAATAAGTTTTGTAAATCAAATGTATATTTTCTATAGTCTCATTCTTTAAAAATTGTACACTTGTCGCCTAAGCAATAAAAAAAATCAAGCGTGGCTTGATCAGTTGTGTAAAGAAATTAGATATTTTGAATCAAAAGTTCATGATTGCGACGTGAGTGATCAGGCACGTATTACTATCTTTAAAACGAAAGTGCAATTTTATGAGAAATGTTTAACAGATACATTTTCGGAATTGTCCCCTAAGAAAAGTGAGGATAGTTTCGAACAATATATGACATATAAAGATGTTATTTTAAACTTACTTGTAGATTTAGAGGGTAAAAAATCAAATAGTCATGGAAAAGTTGTTGAGGTAGAAAAGAAAACATGACTTGTTAAGTTACCGAAATGGGAGTTACCACATTTTTATGGAGACTGGGAGAGTTGGATAACTTTTAAGGAATTATTTATCATCGGTGTTGGAAAATAAACGCGGAAAAGCCGCTAAACTTATTCGGGGATTTGCAATTCGGTTTGAAAATTTACTTTTATGCAGGATGGTGCCCCTCCACATAATAGACCCTGTGTATTGAAGTTTTTGCAACAACATTTTGCGGATGACAGCTGATCGTTTCCAACTCTTTGGCCGGTCCGTTCTCCCTAACTTACTCCGTGTGATTTTGGTTATTGGACCATTTAAAAAACCTCGTTTATAGGGGAAATATTACAACTTTTGCTGACATACAGGACGCATAACATTGTATATTCGGCAGATTACTGGCTACCATCTGCGGTCCACTGTCGAACACACTATTCATCGCCTGCTAATTTTATATACTAGTGACGGAGTCCACATTGAACAATTTTCTTCACATCGCTAGACAGTGTGTAACAAATAAATTATGCTTAAATTGTGATTAGTAGCTTGTTTAAATTAGTTCAGTTCGAAGTACTGCGTAACTTATTTTTTCGGAATCTTTCAACACACTTTGAATTGTCTATCTGCAAAATTCCAGCTCAATCCCCCTTTTAGATACAGATATAGAGGGATCTGAATAGGCCAAGTTTAATTATGATCACCTGGTATTTTCTAGCTAAATTTACATTGAAATAATCAAAATCTTTATTCCCGTAAAGTTAAATTTTTCTTTACCCAAAATTTTAAGCCCTTTTTTAAAAGTTATTTTAATCTTATATCCTTAAAAATATTGAGATTCCCCGTTGCAATGTGTCTCAAAAAGCCGGATCAATAAAGCTGTTAATCTCTTCAAGTTGAGAAATGCAATCAGTATTAGAAATATTACCGAAGTTATGACTGTAAAAGCTGTAGTTAAAAATTAGATTCCTCAATGTGTTTTGGTATTTAAAAGCAACTGCAATCCCCGTCAATCTTTAACAGGTAGAAATTTTGAATTATTGTGGACAATGAAGGTAGTTTTAAAAACTCTACATCTTTATCCAATCAACTGATATTGCAATTTTTTGCATCTGCATTCCTCTCCCGTAAGAAGTACAAATTTCGTAAGTTGAGTTTGTACTTTATGAGATCTAAAAAAATCAGTTTTGTAAAGTTTGAATCAAATTTAATTGGAGGTAAATGATATTTAACTAACCAATTTAAGCTTGAATGTTTTTGATTAAAAATTTAATGTTTAATTTTTTTAACGTTGTGTAACTCCCTGTCCAATGATGGTTCCCCGATGTTTAATATATGAAAGCCTGCACTTTAGTGCGTGGCCCAGGTAGTGCAGTTTGACCAATTTTCGTATTGTCCAATGTTTTTAACATCCTTAAGATCTATAAAAATATTATAAATTTTCTGCAAGACTTCAAGCGACAAATTATATATTGAACTAATACTACCCCCTCGTCTTTTACGACTGTAATTAATTAGATTATTAGTATTTTGCTCAAAAGCTATAATTTTTTTTATTTATACTGCTAGCGTCCAAATCTAAAAGTCCATCTGCGTTAAGTGTGCTATTTAAATCGTATGGGAATTATGTTTTTAGCTGAAAAATATGTAAATTTTCGTAATCTAACCCGTTTTTTAAATCTTTAACTTCTTTTAAAATATATGATTCAGCCTGCTCGAAGTTGAGTACCTGGAAGTGCATTGGTAAATAGTGAAGTGTGTTTCATCTTTAAAATTTCTGATTGCAGATCTATGGTTTTGATCCTTTTATAAAATTCAGTGCACGGTTGTCCGATATAACATAAATTTCAATATTGACATTCTATAATGTATTTCAAACGCATACACTTACAAAAATGATTTTTATTCTTTGAATTAATTTCAATTTGAATTTTTCCGGTTATAGGACCACCGATTAATCGAATAAGTCGCTTATTCGAACCGAATCCCATCTTGTAACATAAGGCATGTTCGCTTAATCGGACCAGCCGGATATTGGGATCAAAATTATCGCGTCACGATGTGGTCCGATTAACCAGAATTGACTGTATCAAAATCATTGGTTCTCTGAACAGCTCCTTTTATTAGACTATAAAATAAGGGCGTTTTACTTTAATATGTACGGAAAAAACACAGTATTCTAGGGGCCCAAGGTAGCCTTGTTGTAGCGAGTTGGCTTTTGATGCTGAGGATAATTCGATTGAATCCCGACAATCGCCATTGAATATATCCGTGTCTTTATCGGATAACGGCAGATTAAATCCGTAGACCGGAGAGTCTCTTTATGAGGTCAGATAGGGTGGGAGAGTGTATGATACACCCTCGTCCGCTGATACCCATGGGGAATGCTCAAACAAAATAGAGGTGACACCTGGCAAAATAGGAATCCGTCCCTTATACTGCCATTATAAACGCGAACTGCATCCCTCAACCCGCTATCCTTTTAGGAACTGTTTTGGAATACTTCCGCCAGGGGGCATTAGAATCAACAACATTGTATTCTTTCGCGGATATAAAATATCTTTAGTATTTTAGTTGTGGAATTTCCATTCGTTTTCCGTTCATATTCATTTGTTGCAAAGAAGAATTGCAGGAACATAAGGATGCAACACTCCATCATTACGTCAAAGATTTTGAGACTAGTGGAATGAAATTATCGAAAACAGAAACTCTAGAATATTCATTAACCAGAAAATAAATTAGTGAAAGAACGCTATGATGATCCGTTTTACGATCAGCTATTGGAAACTGGCAATGAAGCCGTCATTTTAATGCTCTAGTTGCCACTTTTAAATTCACCGAAGTGTTACATTTGTCGTGACCTTAGTGAACTTATTTCATGATTCTAGTTTATTTTTTGAATTAAAAGACCAAACAATTCAGAACCCGAAGGGTTTTTTCGACACTCCACGAAAAGGGACAGAAGAACCACTCATGGTTTCAAATTTAAAATTGCATAACGAAACTACATCCTATTTCATCATTTGTTAAAATGCTTGTGGCTTTTGCAGTGAGCGAAAACATGCAATTATAAACGATTTTAATTGATATGTTGTTTATCATCTTGTATTAACTTAAAGGACGAAAATACGATAATTCCAGCGCGATTTCCTGTATTTTATTTACTGAATAGAATATTGAGTCGAAATTCGTGTAAATGAATTTTAGGCACTAATTATCTAACTACTTGCTACATTAGATTTGAAAGAAGAAAGAAGCAAATTAAACAAAAATCCGGTATTCTGTACCTAAGAAAAGTAAATTTTTCAGTATTAAACGGAATCTACATACCGTTTTACACGATGTTTCTAATCAAAGGAGTACCTTGCGCCCTTGGCAAGTCATTAGCTCAGAAACTTTTAACGTGCGGACCTAGTCTTTTACCCTGTTCGGAGCCCCTCTGACAACGGAACCCCTGGCAATTGCCCCGAAGATGGCTTTGGTACACTACTGTTTCTCATACGAGGAATTCACTGTAAAAGAGAAGAATTTTAAAGAGTTGCTCAAGGTTTAATTATCATAATTTTAGGAATTACCCACAAGAAAAACAACCCAAGAAATAAAAGCAATTGTTAAAACTGCCATGACACGTAACTTTAGTTGAAAAAATCTGATGTATCCACATACCTAAATAGCCCTAGTAGTGTCATTTGCTTTTATTGTTTTATTTCATATAAATTTTAAAAAAAAGTATTTATTGCAGTTATAAACAGCATTAAATGATTGAATTTTATATTACCTAAAATTATGCCAAATGTAGTCGTTGACGACTGAAATAGGTGGCTTTGTTTGGAGATTTTACCGCAATAACTATAATTGTTTAATCTTGCTCATTAAATGATTAGTATCAAGGTAGTTAATTTTGGGAGTGTTGCAAATATATAAATTATTTAAAATACATCCTGATTGCTTGATCAATTAGTCTCATATTCTTGAATTGCGTTGTGTTTTTAAAATAATCTAATCATCTGATTGCAATTATAATGGACAAATTTATTAAACATATCAACACATATAAATACATTACAATACATATCATATCTATTATCCTAACTACCTTATTTAATTCTTATATTCTTTCAATATCTATACGTGGACTTCATTGTATTCAATTACATATAATTAACTTATTTATCAATGAGGTATTATTTGAATCGTTATGGATGAGCGGTAGATACGCACACACAGTATTATTGGATCAATGATTGACTGCCACACGTACCTTTACTGACGCTTCATTTGTAGATATGGGCACGCTTCTGATCAAGCGTTCTAATCAAGCGGGGGGTCTAGCAGGTAGCTGATGGTGGAACGGACTTCATTAGGTCCCCTGGAAGCGGGTAGTCATTCTTTCGTCTAGAGATAAACTCTCGGGAATCACCTCTTTCCACAGTTGATTTGTCATCCGTCGGGTCAGGGCGCTCGTCTCGTCTCAGTACTCCCAGTTCTGGTGTACGTTCACAGTCGATGGGTCAAACTGTCGGGCATCGCCTCTTTCCAATACTACTCTTTCATCCGTCTGGGAAGGGCTTTCGTTACATATCCGGACATTCGGTCATCCTTTTTAGCCACAAACAAACTCTCTGCGTCTAATCCTTATCCCGCTTCTTTTTTATATCTTTCCCTTCTGCCGCTAACTCCTCCTATATTCCCTTGATTGGGCCCTAATTTTTTCTGGGAGTTCCCATCCCACCCTGCTGAAGGCGTTTATTATCATCTCATTATCAGCACCTTTCCCGGAACCTCATTTGATCTATCCCGCTATCCTCTTGCCTCCGTCCTCTATTATTTCGGCTAAGTCAGTTTTTTTCTGTCTTTTATGCCTCTCTATTCAACTTCTTTTTTCTTAAAGACTTATTTTTCTTTTTAAACATTTCCCCATCTGTAATCTCTTTTTCGTGCCATAATTGCTCCGTTCCACCTAAATCACCTGGCGTCTCCTCGCGGAATTTCTTTTCATACCCTAATTGCCTTTTTACTTCTTCAGTATCTAGCTACGTTCACCGCCTATTCACCTCCTGTATCCATCAATATTCCATCTTCTATGGTCTATTATTTCTCCCCTGTTCGCTTCATCTACCGATATTTTCAAAGATTCATTCATTATCCTTTTTACTCTATATAATTTCACTCTTTAACAAAGACAACGACTTTCTAATTAATGGCAAGTTGAAAAGAAAAACACAAAATTTTCACACAGAATTCGGTCATTTCTGGTATTCCTTAAGTTATCGTGTGGAATACTGGTAAATAAGTTTTCTAAATCAAATGTATGAATATTTTCTATAGTCTCATTATTATAAATTGTACACTTCCCGATTATTGTTTATAATGAAGCTACTTTCAGTTTCTTTGATTTTGTTTAGATCGATTCTTAACAAATTGAAAAGCTTTTTACTAAATAAGTTGTTGTAGCAATTTGTAATAATGTGACAAACCTGAAATTTAGTTGGTACTTTATGGAATTTAATGATTGGAAATAAGTACATTTAAGTAAGTTAATTTTTTATAGGTATTGTTAGAACTGTATTCCTTAGTTATTATTTGCTTAAAAAACTATTTACATATGAAACCGAGGTTATTGGCAGCGTTATCAACAACTGTTATTATTAACTTTTTTTTTAGGTCTAAATTTTTTTATGTACACCTTTGATTAGAAAATATTCTTGCATGCTTTTACTATTATGCTCTTGGAAATGATTTTTAATTTCTTGTAGAACATGAAACTTACACGTCTGGAAACCTTCAATAGGCCAATTGTATTTTCTAGCTAACTTTACAGTGAAATTATCTAAATCTTTATTAATGGAACTTATAATTTGCTGCAAGTTATCTTTATTCCTTACCCTAAATTTTGAACCCTTTTTAAAAGTTATTTTAATTGAAGATCCTTAAATATATGGAGATCCGCAGTTGCAATATGTCTCAAAAAGACGGATCAACAAAGTCGTTACACTCCTCAAGTTGTGAAATGGAATCAGTATTAGAAATATTACCTAAGTTATGACGGTAAAATTTGTAGTTAAAATTCAGATTCCTTAATGAGTTTTAGTATTGACGATCAACTGCAATACCCCTCAATCTTTAATAGGTAGAAATTTCGAATTATTGTGGACAATGAAGGTAGTTTTAAAAATTCAACATCTTTGTACAAACAACTGATCTTGCAATATTCTACATCTGCATTCCTCTCCCGTATAAGGTGCAAATTTGATAAGTTGAGCTTGTACTTATCAAATTGTACTTATTAAAGCATGAATCAAATTTGATTAAGATAAATGATATTTAACAAACCTTAAAAGTTTGAATGTTTTTTATTAAAAATATAATGTTTGTTTTTTTTAACGTTGTTAAGATCTATGAAAAGATTACAAATTTTCTGCAAGACTTCAAGTGGCAATTAATTTTTGAACTGCTACTAGCCCCTCTTCTTTACCACTCTAATTTATTAGATTATTACGAAATTTCTCAAAAACTATAATTTTTTTATAGTTTCATCTTTAAAATTTCTGATTGCAGACCCACATTTTTTATCCTTTTATTAAATCCAGTGCCCGTTTGCCCGATATAACAAAAATTTCAAACTTGGTGTTCTATAAAACATATCAAACGCATACACTTACAAAAATTATTTTTATTCTCTAATTAATTTCAATTTGACTTTTATTTGCCTTAGAGCAACCAAGACATCTTTTATCTTTACATTCGGTACTTTTTAAACAATTATTTTTAAAAACATAACAATTTTTTAGATAACTTGTTTAATACCACACTCCTTGGAATAAGACGTGCAGCAGATCTCCTTGTTACGGAACGCGACGAGCCACGTCCGATGAACAAATATATTATCTTAGTTTGCATATTCAATTAATTTGTACCTGAAAAGAAAAAGAAAACCATTAGATAATGTCCTGCATACAACATGAGGGGCCCCAAGAAAAAATCTCGAAAACCATAATAAACCAGAAAAGAAACAAAATAAATATTAAGCCTACCAGAAAAAGTTATTTAAAAACTTTTCAATAAAAGATTGCGTAGCTGATTTGCTTCTTTTACCTATAGCATGATTATAAATTTGGAAATTTTTTAAACAAAACAATTGTTCATAGCAATTGTTATTATAATTTATAAAATGTAGTAAATTTAATTTGTATTAAACTTATTATAATTAAGTATTAAATTATAATAAATTAAAATTTATGTGATTGAAAATTTAAGAGTTTGTGAATTATAATGAGAAGGTGATAACAAATTTACTCAATCAGAAATCTTAATGGACAATTGTTCTTAGAAATACAGTCGATTACGGTTATAGAACCACCGGTTAATCGAATCAGCCACTTATTCGAACCGAATCGCGACTTGTAACATAAGGCAAATTTGCTTATTTGGAACAGCCGGTTATTAGGATCAAAATTATCGCGCCCCGATGTGGTCCGCTTAAACTGAATTGAATGAATTAAAATCATTGGTTCTCTCAACAAATTCATTTATTAGACTATAAAAGATAGGCGTATTACTGAAAAAGAACTAGAACATTACTCAATCTGAAATCTTAATGGATAAAATCTGTTAGAATTACAGTCGATTCCGGTTATATGACCACTGGTGATTCGAATCAGCCTCTTATTCGGACCGAATCCTGTCTTGTAACATAAGGAATGTTCGCTTAATCGGACTATCCGGATATTGGGATCAAAATTATCGCGTACCGATGCGGTCCGATTTACCGGAATGGACTGTATTAAAATCATTGGTTCTCTCAACAACTTCTTTTCTATGACTATAAAAGAAGGGCTTATTACTTTAATATATACGGAAAAAACACTCTATTCTAGGGGCCTAAGAAAGCCTTGTTGTAGCGTGTCGGCTTTAGATGCTGAGGATGATTCGATTGAATCCCGACAAGCGCATTGTATATACCCGTGTCTTAATCAGATATGGGCACATTAAATCCGTAGACCGGAAAGTCTCTTTATGAGGTCGGATAGGGTGGAAGATTGCATGATCCCCCTCTCCGATGTCACTCATGGGGAATGATCGATCAAAATAGAGGTGGCACCTGGCTAAATAAGAATCCATCCCTTGTGCTGCCATTATAAACGTGAACTTCATCCCTCAGCCCGCTATCCTATTAGGAACTGGTTTGGAATACTTACGCCACGGGGCATTAGATTCAACAACAATGTATTTTTTCGCGGATATAAAATACCTTTAGTGTTTTAGTTGTGGAATCTCCTTTCGCTTTTCGTTCATATCCATTTGTTGCAAATAAGAATTGCAGGAACATAAGGTAGCAACACTCCATTATTACGTCAAAGATTTTGAGACTATTGGACTGAAATTATCAAAAATAGAAAAGCTAGAATATTCTTTAACCACAAAATAAATTAGTGAAAAAATGATATGATGATCCGTTTTACGAGCACTACAGGAAATTGGCGATGAAGCCGTCATTTTAATGCTCTAGTTGCCACTTTTAAATTCACCGAAGCGTTACATTTTTCCTGACCTTAGTGAACCTATTTCATGATTCCAGTTTATTTTTTTAATTAAAATTCCATACAGTTCATGGGCCAGAGGGTTTTTTTGGCACTCAATGAAAAGGGACTAATGAACCACCCATGCTTTCAAATTTAATATTGCATATCGAAACTACATATTTCAACCTTTGTTAAAATGCTGGTGGCTTTTGCAGTGAGGGGAACACACTCAATTATAAGCGATTTTAATCGATGTGTTGTTTATCATCTCGTATTAACTTAAAGGAATAAAATACGTTAATTTTCGCGAGATTTCCTGTATTTTATTTACTGAAAAGAATATTGAGACGAAATTGTGTAACTGGTAAATAAGTTTTCTATAGCAAATATATGAATATTTTCTACGGTCTCATTTTTATAAATTGTTCACTTTCGGGTTATTGTTTATGATAAAACTACTTTCAGTTTCTTTGATTTTGTTGAGATTGATTCTTTGCGAATTGTAAATTTCATTGAAGATAAATGATATTTAACAATCCCTTTAAGTTTGAATTTTTTTGATTAAAAATATAACGTTTAATTTTTTTTAACGTTGTTAAGATCTATAAAAATATTACAAATTTTCTGCAAGACTTCAAGTGGGAATTTATTTTTTGAACTGTTACTACCCTCTCATTTTTACCACTGTAATTAATTAGATTATTACGAATTTTATGAAAAACTATAATTTTTTACAATTTCATCTTTACAATTTCTGATTGCAGACCTACATTTTTTTATCCTTTTATTAAATCCAGTGCCCGTTAGCCCGATATAACATGAATTTCAAACTTTGCGTTCTATAAAACATATCAAACCCATACACTTTCAAAAAATATTTTTATTCTCTAATTAATTTCGATTTGACTTTTATGTGCCTTAGAGCATGTAAAACATCTTTTATCTTTACTTTCGGTAATTTTTTTAAAAAATTATGTTTAAAATTTTTAAACAAAACAATTTTTTAGGTAACTTGTTTGATACCACACTCCCCGGAAAAAGAAGTTCAGCAGATGTCCTTGATACGGAACGCGACGAGCCATGTCTCATGAACAAATATTTCATCTTAGTTTGCATATTAAATTAATTTGTACCTGAAGAGCAAAAGAAAAGCATTAGATAATATTCTCATACAACATGAGCAACTCCGGATAAAATACATGTAAAACCAAAAAAAAAACGAATCATAATAGAAGTCCAATTGAAATTAAGCCTACCGGAAAAAAATTTTAAAACTTTTCAATAAAAAATTGCGTAATTTTTTTTTTCCTTTCACTTACTTTTTTTACTTTAAGTAATTAAACAAATCAATTGTACAAAACAGTTGTTATTATAATCTGTAAAATACAATAAACTTAATTTGTATTAAACTTATTATAATTAATTGTTAAATTATAATAAATTCAAATTTATAATTAAGTTTTATAATTTAAGAGTTTGTGACTCATAATGGGAAGGTTATAGCAAATTTATTCTCTCTAAAATCTTATTGTATAAAAGCTGTTAGAAATACAGTCGATTTCGGTTATAGGACCACCGGTTAATGGAATTAGCCGCTTATTCGGACCGAATCCCGTCTTGTAACGTAAGGCATGTTCGCTTAATCGAATTTGCCGGTTATTAGAATCAAAATTATCGCGTCCCCTTGTGGTCCGATTAAACGGTATCGACTGTATTAAAATAATTGGTTCTCTCAACAACTTCTTTTATTAGACTATAAAAGAAGAGCGTATAACTTTCATTTATGGAAAAAACACAGTATTCTAGGGACTCGAAGTAACCTAGTTGTAGCGTGTCGGCTAATGATGCTGAGGATAATTTCATTGAATCCCGACAAGCGCATTAAATATACCCGTGTCTTGATCGGGTATGGACACCTTAAATCCGTAGACCGGAAATTTCTATATGAGGCCAGAGAGGGTGGGACAGTGTAAGATACCCTTTCCTCCGATGTCACCCATTGGGAGTGCTTGATCAAAATAAAGGTGACACGTGGCTAAACAGGACTCCGTTCCTTGTAATGTCGTTATAATCGCGAACTGCATTCCTCATCCCGCTATGCGATATGGACCTGGTTTGGAATACTTCCTCCAGGGAGTATTAGAATCAGCAACATTGTATTCTTTAGCGTATATAACAACTTTAGTGTTTTATTTGTGGAATTTCCATTTGTTTGTGGTTCATATTCATTTGTTGGAAAGGATAATTGCAGGAACATCATGACGCAATACTCTATCATTGTGTCAAAATTTTGAGACTATAGGACTGAAATTACCGAAAAGAGAAACGCCAGAGTATTCATTAACCAGAAAATAAATTAGTGAAAGAATGATATGCTAATCCGCTTTACAATCATCTACAGGAAATTTGCAATGAAGCCGTCATTTTAATGTTCTTGTTGCCAGTCAGAAACTCTCTGAAACGATTCACATGTCTTGATAATTGTGAACATTTTTCAAGTCCCGAAGGCTATGGGCAATGAAGGTGCGGCTCCTGTTTTGAATTAGCACCACTAGGGTCGGAGTCCCACTTGGCTATATGACCGGTCCCGTAATTTTGAACCAGTCAAGTGATGAGACCGGAACACTTGACCCCGCACCTCCAGAGGGAAATTTTGAGCACTTAGAGGACATTATAGCCACGCCCTATTTTACATGCCCTGGCCACCATTAATGAACACGGCGGTAGATTTGCAGCGACGGTCATCGAACCAGGTACGTTCAGATCACTGACCCGCTGCTCTTGCCAACTGGGCAACCGCACACATTTTACATTTTAAAGGTTGAAATTACTTTTGACAGTAATACAGACCTTAATTGATTTTATGAAGTTTTAATCTTACAGAGGTTTTTTTACGCAGTTGAAGTCATTTCTAAGGCAAAAACTTCTACCCAGGCCATTAGAGATGCGTTGGGTCCCTGCTATTCAATGTTTATGAAGAATTGAAGCTAATTTCAATACTTTACTGCAATGAAAGCTAATACGAAGAAAATATGATAGAAACGAAGGTATTTAACGGCGCTTGTGGGCATTCGATCCGAGCACCCTCTGTACCGAAAGCCGACACCTACTTATACGCTACCTCTTGCTTCAGGAGCTTCAGGAAGAGTAGTGGTAACTACAGTATATGGGCCGGGCCGTCCACTTTAGGACGATATAACAATGCATAAAACATCAGTGATAAATAAAAACGAAAGTAGGAAGGAAAATAGAAAGTGGGGAAAACGAATAGCTTCGATAGAAGAAGTAAAGCTAAAACAAGGGTGAAAAAAGAAACAGGGCGAACCAACAGGACAAACAATTAAAAGTTACGAGCAAAAATGGCACTGGGCCGTTTCTTGTTAGCTTGGTCAGCAGGGTCGTAATCGGAAAGATTTTTAATAAGATCATTTGGTAAATCTTTATGGAAATTAATAGCAAGTTTTTTGAGATAATTTTGAATAGTGGGGAGATATTTCTATCTATAAATGTCAACATTACGAAAATACCATGGGGGGTACCTCTTGCTCATAACGTGTCAGTTTTAGAATATATTCTTAACTTTAAATTACTATTTCCAAATTATGGTCATTTTTCAAATGCCAATTTTCGATTTGAAAAGATTGTATTTTGCTATAGACATTGGATCTGATCGTTTGTCTTGTTGCCTTCATTGCACGCTGAGCAAGTATTTCGATTCGATAAACTCAAAATCATTAATTAAAATTTAAATTTTAAAAGATAGGAAATCTTACTTCAGTTCCTATCAATTTCCTTTTTTGCATTGTAATCTTATTCTCAAGTTTATTATTTACGTTAATAAGAAACTAAAAATTAAATGGAAATATACGTTCAATTCAGTCCTAAAGTAAATATTTAATTACATCACTTTTTCATAATTTATCACTTTGATTTAGTTTTCAGATTGGACATTCAATATTTGCATTCTATTTTTATTTTCATACGCGGAATCATTTACTAATTAAAAAGACAAATTCCAATAATTCATTTTCTCTCAAATCGTCATGTCTGCAATATAATACACTGATCCAGATTATGTTGTAAAGAAATGTTTCTTCATCGATTTTCGATATTTTCGCTACTTTGAAAAGTTGCAACTAAAGTTCAGCTGCTAAATGCTATGCGAAAAATTAAAGACTCCATCTATATTTTATTATACGAAATTGGCGCCAAGATGTTTGTAAAAAAATTCCACTTCATTGTAATATAAAAGATTAGATGTCTTGTCATTTCTAAGAATTTAATATATCAAATATCTATTAAAAAAGGAATTGGAAAAAAAATATTTTGTGATTTTTTAATGTATTAGAAAGTTCATGGTTCATTAGAAGTTATTTTAAAGATATCGGATTAATTAGAAGGTATTCGATTTTTTAAAATTAAATTTTTGAGCTGTTTTAGTAACTTTTTTTAAGTTTGCATTTAAAATAATTATTTGAGGGATAAAAAATTTATATCACGAGAAAGATCATACAAATTCCTTTGAAATGAGATCTTTTTCGAATCTTCCATTTTTTGAACTTTGGTGAATTTTTAAAGATTCATTTTCAGAATTTAATTTATTAAATTCTGATCACGTGATTTCTTTTTCTGGTACTTTAAATAAATTTATCGTCACTTGCATAACAACGAAATAGAGAAAACAAAATTTCTTGCTAATACGGCAGACGATTCGAAATTATCCAAAAAAATATTAAAATACAATAAAATATATTATGTTCCTCAAACTGAACTATATTAACTGTACTATATTCTTTAGTATTGCCTATTACATTTAATTTGAATATTTTCTTCTACATTAATTTCTTCTCTTGTGCAATTTCGTCCTAATCTGTTCTTGTTTTTGCAAACTGAACTGTTTTTGTTTCTCCCTTACCTTTACTAAACGTGGTTCGATGACAAATGTGATCAGAATCTAATCAATAAATATTAATATTGTTCCTGTATTCCGTTTTGGTCGTTTATTGTGTTAAATTTCATGTTTTTTTCGAAAAGGCGCCCTCTGGTGGACATTTTGGAACTAACTTTTTCTTCGTAATTCCGTGACCGCATCTCGTGTATAGCCCATATACAAAATTTCGTTGCATTCCGTTCACCCGCTTGTGCTGTAGGATGCCGTTTATAGGGGAAGTTTAACCACCCGGTTTGTATATATATATATATATATATATATATATATATATATATATATATATATATATATATATATATATATATATATATATATATATATATATATATATATATATATATATATATATATATATATATATATATATATATATATATATATATATATATATATATATATATATATATATATATATATATATATATATATATATACTGCTCAAAACAATTAGGGGAGAACATGGTTTTAACGAAATTACGCAAATACTTACACCGATAAGTAACATAAAATAAATCATCCATAATTTAAAGCCTAGGAGGGAACATAAGAAGAAAAATCCATATGCAAATAAGTTCATGACGTCAAAACCCGAAAAAGAACATAAGGGTGGAAATCGGGATGTAGCAGAAACGTCTGTTTCACTTTCTTAACTGTGAAATTCCATTGCTCAGTTATTCTTTTTGAGAAAAGGTACCTTGGAAATGTCCCTACAACGTTATTTACCGTAATACATGACATAGCGTATTATAGGCAGACTTGAATCCGGGAAAACACAACGTAATGTCGCGGATGCTGTTGGAGTCGCTAGAAGTGTCATTGGAGGGCTTTGTAATCGATTCCAAGAAACAGGGAATGTTAGACGTTGACCAAGGCAAGGTCGGCCACGCGCCACTACAGCAACTGATGACCGGTATATACTGTAAACAGCTCGTCGAAACAGAACAGACAATGCTACTCAAGCTGTAAAGACAGTTGCTCTTGACAACAGGACTAAGGGTGTCCAGCCAAACGGTACGTAATAGGCTTCATCAGGGAGGTCTCTATGCACGTAGGCCAATGGTCTGCATTCCGTTGGCCTCACGCCACCGTGCGGTCTGAAGAAGATGGGCTGCTGAACATCGAGTTTGGGAGCAACATGATTGGAGCCAAGTGCTGTTTATAGACGAGTCCCGATTCAGTCTGGAGTGTGACATCCGATGTGTTTTGGTATGGAGGGAAATGGACACTCGAAATAACCCCACATTCATTCGTGAAATGGTACAATACAGACGAGCTGGTTTTATGGTATGGGATGGAATCAGCATAGGTGGACGTACGGACCTGCATATCATTCAGAATGGTATTTTGACGGCCGGAAGGTATTCAGACGAGATACTGAGACCTCATGTCATACCTTACGCTGCAGCCGTTGGAGATTCCTTTGTTTTCCAGCATGATAATGCCAGACCGCATACAGCTCGTATTGTGGAGAACATGTTTGAAGCTGAAATAGTACAGCGTATGGAATGGCCTGCGTGCTCTCCTGACCTGAATCCAATCGAGAATGTTTCGGACATGCTCGGACGACGCTTTGCTGCGAGACCAAGGCCTCCTTTTACTCTCTGAGATTTGGAGATTGCACTTCTTGAGGAGTGGAACAGTATTCCCCAACGTCTTATCGATAGCATCATCGCATCCATGGAAAACAGGTGTGCAGTCTTAGCTGTTAGAGGAGACCACATGCCATATTAAAAATCTTGCATCATTTCTAAACAATACTTTTTTTTATCGTTTACATGTAACCAAATTGTTGCCCTAAATCATCTTTTCATGTTTTTTTCCATATTTTCAAAGAATTAAAGCTTAATTACAAATTGACTGCTGTATTTAATTTGAATGTACTCTGTACCGAAGTGCGGGTTTCCAGCTAGTTTATTATAAAGCTTTTGAGGAAATGTACAGGGTGATCATAAAGAAACTTTGCCGATATATGGATCTCTAGCGGCTGTTACGTCCAGCCGATCGAGATGAGATTTCAGATATAGTTATTCAGAGGTATGCGCTCGAGATTATGTGAACGGCAACAAAGTGGCGCTCACGGTTACGGGTAAAGGTACAGAAACTCGAACTTTTCGAATAGCAACACCCACTTTTTCCCGTCGCAAAATGTTCAACGTATTCTAAAACCCTAAATAGCATTGGAACGGTACGTGTATCACAAAAAACGGACGCATTATACACGCACAAAAATCAGCTCTGCGAACGGCCTGTGATGGCACCAATATGGAAAACGTGTAATCTAAAGAAAAGTTATCTTCTGTCCGATCTGTGTTGTCATCAGTGATTGGTGTCTTGCCTCTGTCATATGCAAATTTCCTCCATGCGTCCCATTCGTGTGTTTGTTGATAGTTCGCAGAGGCGTTTTTTGCGCGTCCATAACACGTCCGTGCTTTGTGATACACGTACCGTTCTAACCACCTTTAGGTCTTTCGCATGCGCTGAGCATTTTGCGACAGGAAAAAGTGGGTGTTGTTATTCGAAAATTTCGAGATTCTGTACCTATAACCATAACCGGCTGAGCCACTTTGTTGTCGTTCACAGAAATCCGAGCTCATACCTCTGAATAACTGTATCTGAAATCTCATCTTTATTGGTTGAACGAAACAGCCAATAGAGGTCCATATATCAGAAAATTTTCTTTATGACGACCCCAAATAATAGAATACCTTAAGACATGTCAATTTATATTTTGATATGCGTATTTTCTTAGTTATTGGGTAAATAATAAGCTAGAGATTTATATTGCTTAGGGGCAAATTTTGGTTAATTTTCGTTAAATGTCGTATAATTCAATGCTATCCGAGAAAAAAAAATGTTAATAACAAAGTTAAATATAAACATGAAAATTCCAACCTTCACAGTTCAATGTTTACAATATGCAACATTTACAGTACACACTATTTTATCTTGGTACACTGGCAATGCAAATTTTTCAAACCACATTTATTGAGAGCTTCGGCTGTGATTTGTAGCCTAGGTTGCTAAAAAATTTAAAGTTGGTTCTGGTTTCCGGATCTCTTTTACAGTATCTAAATTATCGTCAATCGCGAGGTAGACAGCTTTTTTTGGTATCTCGACGGCTTTCGGTGTTGAGCGTCTGAGAATCGAATCTCGACGAGCTGGATTAAATATCTTCTTCTCTACTCCGGATATGGGAACATTAAACTTTTCCTTATGGGTTGGGATAGCATTTATCCCAAGAATACGGACCCAAGAATGAATATATTTATAGGGCATGGTGGCCCAGTTGGCAAGAGTGATGAAACAGTGATCTGAACGTCACTCGTCCGATGCCCGTCCCTGAAAAATCCATCGCCGTGCACACTAATGGCAGCTGGTGAACGAAAAATCTGTCGTAGCTGCAATGTCCTCCAAGTTCTCAAATTTAACCCTGGAGGTGCGGGGTCAAGTGTACCGGTCTCGTCACTTGACTCGGTTCTAAATTAAGGGACCGGCTTGTTGGGGGTAATGCTTCCCACTTATACGATACCCCTTAAATGACAGGACAGTAATCTCGTGGTGTACATACAGGCGAATATTTAGCGACAAATGCCTCTGCGTTCGAAAGAAAATGAATATTTATATCATATATATATATATATATATATATATATATATATATATATATATATATATTTATAACATACAAAACCCAAAACCTTAAATTATTTTTTTATTCTTTTAAATTCCCTTGGACGTAAAGTTAATTTCGTTTTCGTTTTAAGAACAAGGGAATTGTAAGTTTCCTAAAAACTAAATTATGTAATCAATATAACTTCCCTTTAACCCCTCCCCACCCAGTCTCGTAGACGCCAAACCTTATATAATAGACCACGGGACTCAAGTCCAGAAAACTGGCCTGGGGGACGCTATCCAATCAATTCAAAGTTACAGGTGTCATGTGACTACGACCTCATAAAGTTTTAAAAGTCCCACAAAGGTTTTGGCTGGGGATTTTTTGAAATGTCGTTGCCCCGATAACTTCTTGCAATGTAAGAAATAAAGTTTTTGTACGCTAAATTTGGAGTGTTCCTGTGTGTTCGGGGATGGAGGGGGCGTCAAAGACTTTTAAGAGGGACTTAGAGTGTCCCAAGCCACCAGCGAGCCTTACCGGTCAACAAGACTACTATTCGCGGGAAATATGTTGAGTAACTTCGAACTAGACTTTCTGTGACGCATCGCACGACCGGCTATCAACCTATTTCCACCCTCGTCACCGCCGCTGATGTCCTATACATATTATATATATATATATATATATATATATATATATATATATATATATATATATATATATATATATATATATATATATATTTAGGTCCATCGGTTTGGTCTGTGCTTTATATACCAGTCAGTCAGTTACGGAACTGTTTTATATATGTAGATGAAAGGAAGTGATATAGAGTTATAATTGAAGGATATTATAAAATCTATCGTTTAATGTTAATAATAATTTTTCATGTTTGAAGAATAATTTATAACCGAACAATACGCGATGGTATATTCACATTACAAAACATCTTTGGACATTAAATTCAACGAAATTTGTGATCAAACACAGTGAGCTGAATTTAAACTGGTTTTACCCGCAATCTGGAATTAGCGACTATGATCTCCATAAGCAAATCTGAATGTATAGTGAGGTATATCAACTGTTGACTTGTTGCATATTAATAACATGCTACAATTTTATTAATATGCAACAAGTCAACAGCTGCATATTAATAAAATTCACGCACGTTGATTAAACCCCTATTGAAATGTCTTTTCTGACCAGGTAAAGCATAATGCCAGGTACAAGTCCTAAGTATTTGGTCACGTGACTATACGTAGACTGTCATGGCTCAAGATGGGTGAGGAAGGTAAGAAAAGATTGAAATTATTGGGTGTTAGTAATCCTAGATTTCTAACAAAACTGTAAACATTTAAATTCCAAAGATATATGGTAATTGTATGCGCTTTCCTTCCCTTTAAAACTACTTTTATGATGCCTATTTTTATTTCCTAAATAGCTCATATTTATAAAAATGGTAATATTTTAAAAAAACGACGGTAATATTTATTAAAAAAAAATATTACCGTCGAACCCCGTTATAACGAACTTCAAGGAACCAAAGGTTTTGTTCGCTTTATCCGGTGGTTCACTATATCCGAACCGTTAAAAAATGCTAGATTTCACAAAATGAATAACTCATTATTTACAATGTGTATTCAATAATGATGTATAAAAAATGTTAAAACCTACTAAAATGATCATTAAGAAATTAAATCGACTAAAATCGATTACATAAAACAGAAACAATCCTAATTAAATTACGTACAATAGGAAAACGGCGGGATGAAAAATTTCGTTCGTTATATCCGTGAGTTCGTCGGTATATCATTGTGCCAAAATATGTAGATAAATTCCTTTTCTACTTATGTATTTGCAAAAATGATTTTATATGCACTAAATATCGAAGGTTTCCTTCCCTTTTAATTAAGAGATAAGAAAAGGATAACATATGAACAGTTTAGCAAATAGCGCTATTACTGGTAGGAAAGGAGAAATCCCATTCATCGACAGTTAATCCAAGAGGTACCATAAAACTTGGAAACACTGAAACATTTCGAGTCAAAATAGTTGTATAAAACTTGCGTAAATTTCCTCTCTTAAAAACCTTTTTCATTGAGTCATTGTAATTTGTTAAGCTTTCGTTTAAAATTATTCAATCGGTATATCATGGATAGAGGAATATATGCCCATGAATTTATTTTCTGCTTCAGGAAAAGGATAGATATGGAAAACTAGCTCTATGCCCGTGCCTCGCTATGGAGATTTTAGGATAATTACAATGGAAAAATAATGAAATTGCTTTAAGCTGTAAAGAGGCAGGCTCCATCTACAATAGGAATAACAATTTGATGAACATATTCCCTGTCAATAACTAAATTTTTCTCCACTATTTTTTGGAAACGTTTCTTATCCAAAGTAACGGTAAATAAAACGGTAAATGTATGCAAAATGTATCAATGCATGCAGAAAAATATATAAGTATATTTATAAAAAAAATCGTTGTATAAAAATAAATGGTAACGGATATTTTTTAGACAAAATAATATCGAAGAAAATATTCAAATTAAATGCAACGATCAATGTATGCAGTTAATGTAAAAAAAAACCAACAAACTATATTTATAAAAAAAATAATAATTTCAGGTAGTCTCATCTAACGAAACAACCGCGTGTTATTAACGTACGATTACTTATCGTTGCTTACCTCTTTTCTTTTCTTTTTTCTTGATGAATTTTAACTATTTTCTGTTTAACTGTTTACTGTTTGTCCAAGCAATACATACTGACTTTGGCGCACTGCCAAAATTATATTCTAAAAATTAATCTTTAAAAATACCTCGAAAATCTGAAAAGGGAGATAAAGATTCGAAAGGATTTAATTTTAAAGGAATTTTTACGATCTTACTTTTCATATACATTTTATAACCCTCAGATTATTATTTTAAATGGAAACTTAAACAAACTTACAAAAACAGTTTAAAAATTTAATTTAGAAAATCTAAGCAGATTTTTTTTAAAATCTTTGTAAGTGCACCCCTACACTATAAGTAGAATCGCCATTCAAAATTTCTACCCTTTAGGTTAAGCGGTCTTGTCTGTGCTTCATCTGTCAGTCAATTAAGGAACTGTTATATATATATATATACGAGGGTCATTTTTTAAGTAAGAACCGCTTTGTAATGGAGTAAGAGAAACTTTAGTTATGAACGTAAATTGTATCACAAACTAAAATATTAACATTGTTTCACTTTTCAACATAATCACTATTGACATTTAAACATCTGTCAAGTCGTGTCACCAGCTTTTGGATCCCATCATCCCAACAGCTCTGCCGCCTGAGAGTTAAACCAGTTAGTAACAGTTTCTTTCAACATTTCATCATTTTCCAAGCTCTTTCCATCAAGAAATTCCTTAAGTTTTGGAAACAGATGAAAGTCTGATGGTGCTAAGTCAGGACTGTTTGGTGGATGATCCAGTAATTCCCAATGAAAATTGTCCGTTTGCGTCTTTGTTCTTGCCGCAACATGATGTAGAGCTTTGTCGTGAAGCAGAACGACGCCGCTAGAGAGCAGTCCCCGCCGTCGATTTTGACAATTTTCATTGGGAATTACTGAATCATCCACCATACAGCCCCGACTTAGCACCATCAGACTTTCATCTGTTTCCAAAACTTAAGGAATTTCTTGATGGAAAGCGTTGGAATATAATGACATGTTGAAGGAAACTGTTACTAACTGGTTTAACGGTCAGGCGGCAGAGCTCTTGGGATGATGGGATACAAAAGCTGGTGACACGACTTGACAGATGTTTAAATGTTATTGGTGACTATGTTGAAAAGTGAAAAAAATTTCATATTTTAGTTTGTGATACAATTAACGTTCATAACTTAAGTTTTTCTTACTCCATTACAAAACGGTTCTTACTTAAAAAATGACCCTCGTATATATATATATATAGATAGATAGATAGATAGATAGATAGATAAATAGATGATAAATATGAAATAGTCGGAGAAATAGAGCTATCAAAGGGACAAAAATTATTAAGTTCCAACTATACAGTGGCAATCAACAGAATATTTTATGTTTTTCAGTGATGTATACTTTTATGTGTTCGTGGTAGCACGTGTATTCGTTATTCTACAGATGACCCATTGTTATATCATTCTGCAGATTAATTAAAACTAAACTAAATCTCACCTAACTAAACAATCAGCGGCTTGTCTAACGAATAAGCTCAATTATAAAGTTCTAACTGAATTATTACTCATGGACTCAAGATGTCAGTCTATTTCCCGCAACACAAAATTATTTTTTACATGATGAACATTGAAAAACTAACTATCATAGAAGAGAATAAGATTCAGAATACTTCCTGGTTACGAGGTAGCTCGCGAGATGACTTCGCTTCAGTTATGTTTCACAACATTTGTCGAGCCAACAAGAATTTCTTTATGAAAACTTTGTTGAAAAAGCTCGTTGTAGCATAACGTCTTTATATTTAAAAAAAAAGGCCTTTGTTAAATTTCCTTTCCCTAAAATATAAAAATCTTTAGTATATATTGTTTAATATATGCTAGAACAAACTACAGTCATATCGTACTCTTAGCTAGTGCGACATCAATTGTTTATATTGAAAAACATCAGTTCTATGACAGACAAAACCATTAATATTAAATCTATATATTTAAGTTGCTAAGACGACTTTTTGGGCAGCCCGTGAAAGAAAACTACTGCATCAATTTACTTCATTTTGGTTTTAAACGAAAGATTGTAATCTGTAGATTTGTCAAATTTGGTTTTTGTAACCACAATTCCTATTAATTAGTGCTAATTTACAATTAAAAATTGATTTCTGTGCATCCTCAGTGGCATGTTTAAATCTGGCTTTAGAAACTCACTGTTTCAGTCACATGTTTCAATGATAAGCACATTTATTCCGAGGAGTCTCTCTAGATCTCTCTCTGCCATTTTTATTCTTATGATAATTATGTTTGCGAAATATAAGATTAAACCTGAATGAAATTGTTTATTTCGCGCTGTTTAATTAGCGATAATTTACAATTTAAAGAAAAATTGTTTTCTGCGCATGCTCAGTGACATTTTAATATCTCGCTTTAGATACTAAGCACGAGGCCGCTTAAACACATTAATTTGTTTCTGCGCATTATTATGATTTTCAACATTTGGCAATGATGTTTTTATGTATAATTTGTGTATTAGTATATTTATTTACTCTCTGGCCGTCGTGTTTTGACGGGTACCAACTAGTTAACATTTAATTTCATCGATTACAGTTTCAGCGCAATCATGTCAACTTTAGAAATCCCTTTTGATCGCATGATTAATTGATTAATTTTTATTTAAGAACTGTACCACATATTATATCACATGAAAATTTTACCCCGTGGATGTTTTTGGTTGAGCCTTGAGAAAAAAATGATCAAACTTTTCTTATCCATTATAAATTACTGTCGCGATGTTCATTAAATTGATCTCAGTCTAAAAGAATGGAGTGATTGATGCATACCCAACATAAGTTCTCATTTCTTTTGTTCGCCATCGCTGTAACATATCAAAGTTTCCCTGACTGGAAACAAGATGTATGATGACATTTAGGCCTTTTTGTCCGTTAGCTAATGTTTTACCTTTGAAAGACAGATGTATTCTTTAATATACGTAAAGAAGAAAAAAATATTTTGAAGCTTTGAAGACATACGTAAGAGATTATATTAAGTTAAATCTAAGACCGTAAAACTAGAACATTTCAGTCCTAAGAACTTAAACTGTGAGTGATTAATCCATTAATAAATAAATAATAACAAAATATATATATATATATATATATATATATATATATATATATATATATATATATATATATATATATATATATATATATATATATATATATATATATATATATATATATATATATATACAGGGTGTCCCAAAAGGTCGTTCACAAACTTAACATGCTGGTCTGTCATATCATGATGAACAAGATTTACATAGGAACTTGTGTCCGAAAATTCAAACTGAGACTGCTAGAGGGCGATAAGTGCAGGTTTGGATGAGGAGAAAAAAAATGATATCGACAGCGGTGTTAATATGATTTTTATTACAAAACATCATTACATCACAGCAAATGTTCAAAATTCCTTCCATTCGCCACAATGCACGTTTCACAGCGTCAGCGCATGGATTCACGAACCCGTTCAAATTGGCCAGGAGTGTCACGGACACGTGCTGCCGTTTCCGCGATCCTGGCGATAAGATCCATGTCCGATGTTAAGGGTGTCTCGTACACTATGGACTTCATGTGTCCCCACAGGTAGAAATCCAGGGGAGTCAGGTCGGGGGATCTCGGCGGCCATTGGACTGGTCCGCCTCTACCGATCCAGCGATTAGGATAAGTCCTATAGAGGTATTCTCGAACAGCGTAGCTAAAGTGGGCAGGCGCTCCATCATGCTGAAACCAGATGTTTCGGCGTGTAGTGGCTGGAACGTCACCCATCAGATCCGGCAAAACTCTTTCTAAAAAAATGCGATAGGTATTTCCGTCGAGGCGTTCAGGTAGAAGGTAAGGGCCAATCAACATGTCACCGATAATACAGCTCAAACGTTTACGGTGAAATGTTGTTGATGTGCATGGGCACGTGTACATCTTGGGTTTTCATGCGCCCATACGTGCATGTTGTGCAGGTTCACGACACCATCCTGTGTAAAGCAGGATTCATCAGAAAACAAAATCCACGATGGAAAATCTGGCCGTGCGACCCGCTGTTGCAAATACCAGCGTGAGAATGCAATGCGTTTGGGATAATCGTCAGCGCACAATGCCTGTACATTTTGGAAGTGGTAAGGGTGTTAATTCATTAATAAATAAATAATATATATATATATATATATATATATATATATATATATATATATATATATATATACAGGGTGTCCCAAAAGATCGTTTACAAACTTAACATGCTGGTCTGTCATATCATGATGAACAAGATAAGCAAAAGAAAAATGCGATAGTGTAGAAACTGGATATTGAAAAATTTCAGAGCTCTATAAGCCGCAAATTGCACTTTGAAAAAATATTGGTTTATTTTAATTAAGGGGACTCACGACTCTTAAGTCGAGGAAATAAGAAATATTTTCATACTTTTTGACTCTTTGTAACTATTTCAATTTACTCCCAACTTTTCCAAATTTTATGTGTATGATAAATTGATATATTTATTTTAATAAAGAAATTTTCAACTCTCAAAATTATTTTAAATATTTTTTTTTTCAAAATGCTTTAGATATACCTTGTTTTTTAAGCATTTTTATTATATACTGGCTTGCGTGCAGAACTATGAAATTAATTTTACACTTAAATGTATAATTCCTGTTTTATATTTAAAATAAATAATTCAAAATACAATTGAACATAAAACATCCAGCATTAAAATATTTTTTCAATTTTTTTTCAAACTGCTCAAAATATACTTAAAATTATACTAAAAATAACAAAATGTGCAGCGATTGCAATAATTCTAGTTCAGACGCAATAAAATAACATGATTATGCAGTGATAAAAATTTCATGAAATTATGTTTCATAGTTTTTCAGATATCAGTTGCGGAATGATGCAAAATTACATTTTGAGAAAAATGAGTTTAAAATTTTCTTTGCCATAAACTTGATCAGTAAGTAAATATTTATAATATCAACATCTCCGGAACTAAGCGGAATATTTTCATGCGGTTTGCTTGATTTTGTTCAGAAATGATCAGGCTTTAACATATATTTTTTTCAAAAAATCGAATGTATATTATTTAAAGTTTATGCGGATATATTATTTAAAGTTTATGTTTATTATTTAAAGATTTAAGCGCAGTGAGTCCCCTTAATCATTTTAGAAGCAGCCAGTTTTGTCTTATATCATTGTTCAAGAGGAACGCATGCATTCTAAACAGTTTACATTGTTAAAAAACAGGTGAGTAACTATTCGGTAATATTGTACATTTTTCTCCCATCTGTATCATTGTTGTGAAACAATGTTTGATAGAAAACCTTCGCCGCTATCTTCAGTCTGATATTGACCCTCTCAAAGTGCTGTCGCTATGCAGAACTTTGGGCGTTTTTTTGTTGTTGGTGGTTGTATTGCCAGCGGCTATGTTCTTTACAAATTTGCGAAGGAATGGTGGAACTTTAGAGTAAGTGGACATGTTAAAATCAAGCATTTCATACCCAAAATTCCTTTTAAAATTGATAGTTACTACTGGAATTCTGTTATTTATATAAAGGTGGCAACTACTTTTAATATAACATAGTAATGTAAGGCTTGCCATGAGTATTACGTTACAAGTGTACCCATGTTTCATCACGAATTCACCTTTTGAATGTATCGGCTCAAAAGTTGCTCCACTTCAGTCCTTTCAGTTCCAGATGCATTAACTTTTAATGCAACTGCCAAAGAAAAAAGTCCATTAAAGCACAGTTGCTCGACTTGAGCAGCTCGGCTTGCCGCTCGCTTTCAGGCACTGACTACCGATTGCTCGTGTTACCTTATAACGTTTTGTTACAAGTCAGTGGCAGTCTTAAGATGTTGAACTACGTTATTATACTTATATTTCTATAAAACACTCCAGTTTTATTTCTTTGTTGTAGGAATTCCTTCTTCGTCAGGTCTATTTCGTATTATTTATAGCAAAGTAACTAAATGAGAATTTTTTTTATTCCGGCAAAGTTTTTCAATAGTCAATTATAAAGTCCTTTCTGCTCGGCGCATGAGTAAACAATTTATCTCCATAAAAAGAATAATGTATATAAATTTTTAATATGAAAGTTTTTTTCGTTATTTCGCAACCTCAAATTAGCTCAAATGCTAAGCTGTGGAGAAAATTTTTCCATTGATTGTCGACTTAGGTTGAAAAATTTTTTAAAAAAATTTTACTCCTTACTAGAGAATTTTTTTTACTCGTGTACCTTTTACTTTCTTTATAAAAATGCCAATAATATTTTTAAATTTAAATTTTGATTTTTTTCACGGGGTAAAGCCTTTAAGTTATGTATACATAAATTGGTATCTAAAATCTGAACCTGAAATACATAAAATTTAGTGATCATTAGATCACCCGTAATCCAGTTGATTACTCAATATCAATAGATTATGAATAATTTCAATATTGCATAGAAATGAATGCCTCACCATTTGGGAAACTTGAAGTAAATATTACAGTCTGTACTAGGAAGTCGTCGAATTATTTCTCACTATTTATAGAAGTTACTCATCTGAGCTTAAAAACGAGAGTTTTTAATGACATTTGTAAATGCGTTACTATCTGTCAAACATTTTCATTCCTTTTTTCTACGACTTTGAGCCACATTATACCGTCATTCCCCCAAAAATGCCGTTATTAAAAGATTAATTTTTCATCCGATACATTGCTTCAACGAAATGTGAAATAAACAAAGTTTTCTTCAAAATTTTATGATTATTCGATGCTACACGATAATCTTTTGCTACACGAAGAACACCTAAACCGTAATTAACAGTTAAGAATTGGTTCAGCACGGTTACACGCATCCACTTACCTTGGGTACTTGTAACCGGTCGGGTTTGGGGAACTCTTAACTCACTCTGGCATATACTCACTTTGAAATTCCATTGCCCAAGTCATTCAGATATCACCCGGCTAAATGTTCAGGATGATTTAATACATCATGGAACATGACTAAAATAACTGAAGTTTTGATTAGCGACAGTTCACGTTTTTAATATATCCAGGAGCAATTTTCTCCAACTATTGAAACATTCTAATTTTACTTTTGCATTGAGATTAATCAATATTTAAGGCTGATATGTACTAACCCAATTGGATTCTCTCACCCCAATATTAACCTGTGAGGAAAATGTGTCCAGGGAAACCCGACTTGGATTTAAAGATTTTTTTAATTGTACTCCGTGGTACAAAAAGAAATTTTTACACCTTGGGGCATATTTCGTTTAAAAAATGCAAAATATAGTTTAAAGTTTAAATTATTGAGGGGAAAAATCTGGTACAGTGATTTTTAAATGCTCCTAAATTCCTTTGATGGGCGAAATTTATAAAATGAATCTCTTTCAGACTATCAAAAAGGAGGCTCAGAAAAGTTCAGGCTATCTGAAAATGCCATTTTTATTCGGTTATCAGCATTTATGTAGCTGTCAATCGTAGACACATTTTCTCTACGTTAACATTGAGTTTAGCGAATCGAATAGGGTTAGTACACAGCAGAGTTAACATAAAACGTTAAGGTAATACTTTTAATACATACTTGAAAACTTATAAAATTGTAGGTGTTAAGAACTACAACTTTTATACCTCAAATTTAATAGAAAGTAGCCCCGTTTTAACGGAACATTTTTTACAGAGTTTCAGCTCATTTCATAAGTGAATAAAGCACCTTTAATAACTGTTTATGTTAGACTGAAATACAACATACAAACTCGATATTTGCGAAAAATGCATAGCTGTCTCTTTCTTTGCGACGCTGACATAATCATTAAACAAAAAAACTCTTTAAAATAGCGTAATTTGCTCACTGCTAAGTGTAATGCTCGCTATGACTGAAACACTTTGACAGAAATATAACATGAATAGGAGCAAGGACAAAGAGGTCAACAAAAGTAACGAAAACTAGAAAACTTTTGGGGGTGCTAAATTTTCTCCTTTGGTTGCTCAGAATACCTATCACTTGGTTATGTACTTTGAGATGACAAGGGTTTTTTCTTATGTGTGGAAGGGATAACTTTAGAAGCCAAATTTTTTGGCCTTATGTAATGATCGTTTTTTAAGGGGGTCCGGCACACATTTTGAATTTTTTTTTATTTATTTAGTTAAAATTTTGAATTTGTTTGTGTTAGTTAACAATATAATTTATAAACAAAATCACATTATAAAACTTCTCAAAAAGTTTTTAAAAAATTTTTTAATTTAAAATTTTTAATAAAAGTGGGGTAATTTAAAATCGTTATAACTCAAAATATTATTTGTGGAATTTAATTTTTTTTTTCATTTAATTAAACAGAAATATTAAAGTTTTAATTTTGATTCACCATTTTTTAAAATATAAATTTTTAAAAAAAATTTAAAATATTTAGATTAAAAATTACGAAAAAAATTATGTAACTTATTTTTAAAAAATCATATTTTCAAAAGTAAATATTTTTTTCAAATTTGCTGAATCAAAATTAAAGTAAAATTGTTGAAAAAGACATGTAAGGAGTTTCAACCATTTATCTTTAACGGTTCTTGACTTATAACAATTTAAAGACAAGAAATGAGGGAAAACCCATGATGCATAAAAACGCAATTCCAGGTTTAAACAACGATTGGCTACAAAACTGCTATTGGCGCAAAAGAATACAAAACTGTTTAATGCAATAAAAATTTTTTGAAAATTCGAACAATTTTGTGTCCTGGACCCCCTTAATTCAAAGTATCTTCCGTTTCCATTGGGTAATCTTCCAATGCCACTTGTATCTATATATATAAAACAGTTCCGTAACTGACTCATTCATTCATTCACTGACTGACTGACATACAACGCACAGACCAAGCCGCTGGACCTAAAGGGCTGAAATTTTGCATGGCGATTCTTCTAATATTGTAGGGGTCCACTAAGAAAGATTTTTCAAAAATTCTTCTTAGATTTTTTTAAATTAAATTTTTAAGCTGTTTTTTAAACTTTTTTTACGTTTGCATTTAAAATAATACATTAAGGGTTATAAAATTTATATCACGAGAAAGATCATAAAAATTCCTTCAAAATTAAATTTTTTTCGAATTTTTACCTCCATTTCCTGATTTTTGGTGAATTTTTAAAGATTAATTTTTAGAATTTAATTTATTAATGCTGTTCTCGTGATTTCTTTTTCTGGTACTTTAAATAAATTTATCGTCACGTGCAAAAAAAAAAAATAGACTAAAAAATATTTTTTTCTTGCTAATGAGGGAGACGATTGGACTTTATTTTGTCTATAAAAATATCCCTTACGATTTGTTTATAAATATGATTTTTTTACATCAATTGTATACATTGATCGTCGTATTTATTATAAATATATATATTTATTTTTTTTTTGGAATTAATTGCATACATTGACCGTTGAATTTAATTTCAATGTACTCCGTAGCGAAGCGCGGGTTTTCAGCTAGTCTATCATAAGCATCAACCCTTTCAGATATGATCCTACGATTGTTACTAATACTGCCAGAGGAGAGAACCATTGTCATTGAAATTTACTTCGAGATGCTCCTATATTTCAGCACTTATTTTCGTCTTAAATATCTAACATCTCAGATATGTAAAAATGTAATATAGTACACACATAACTTCCATTGAACGTAGCTGACAAGATCAAGAATCTAAAACTCGAATGCACAATAATTTTCATTAAAGTGAAAATTACAGTTAGATTCACAAGGTAGCGGAAAAAGGAATCAAATATGAACAAACAAAGATTGTAGAATCCATAACAAAGAATTCAATTATGTTTAAAAAAACGTAGTGGAAATCAAACTAATTATTAATAAGACTAGGTTGTAAGACGTAATTCTTTTAATCAGACTGAACACTTTGTGTTCAATCAGTTATCCCAAAACATCTTATACCTAATGAAGTTTTTCAATACTTAATTTATACTTTATTATTTTCTTGAAGTGAACATAAACGTCTGAGTTATGCACAAAATTAGATGGTAGATACAAAACGCATGTTTTGTATACTTTTATTCTTTACAATTACAAAATGTTTATTCGAAGTGTATCTGTCCGATGACTTTTAGGTGACGTTGCATGTATTCCTAGGATATGTACAGTGGTGGAAATTGATTTCTAAAAACACGGTTTTTTAATAAAAACTTCTTTAATATCCATTAAAAATGAATGAAATTTTATACATTATACATGCAATGTATAACAAATGAGTTACAAAAATAAAATTACATACATAATTATAAACAAGAGCATAAGGTCAAAAATTAAATTTTCGTAACAAACAAACATGGAAATTGATTTATGAAATATCAACTTTCATTGGCTTTTCTGAAGTAATGTGACAAAAAATTTCATAATACAAAGTAACATCACAATCGCAGTACACATAAAAAGCATTATATATTGGAAGCAATACGTTGCAGTCATACTTTTCATGATGAGTAAATGGAAGGTGTTGTCTGTGGACGAAAGAGCCAAAATCGATGCACATGTAGAATGTGGAAAATCTGTCGAGGAAATTAGTAAATTAATTAAAAGATCAGTTGGTGTGATAAATAGCTATAGAAAAGATCCAGAAATTAGGGCAAAAATTTTAACAAAAAAGGTAATCCACGTTTAACAACGATGGAGAAAAGGGGGATTCTTCAACTTGCATCACAAACCGGCCACAGTTCAAAGCAGATTTGTGCAGATCTATTCCTTCCTGTTACTTCTAGAAGAGTCAGTCAAATTTTACTTTCATCATGGAGCTTGAGATGGTCTAAAATAAGGTCCAAAGTTATTTCTGCGTCACCAGGAGATGCGTTTGCAGTATTGCGAGAAGTACATAGCAATAGGCGACAATAGGGAGAAGGTTCTTTTCTCCGATGAAAAGATATTTAATTTCGATGTCCTCGATGGTTTGAAGTATTATTGGAGGATGTCCGAAAAGAACCAAAATCTACATTCAGCAGAAATTTTGGTGGTGGAAGTTTGATGATTTGGGTAGAGATTGCTTATGACAGCAGACGTGAAATTGTATTTTAAAATGGTCGCCAGATTTCATTTCCTTACAGCTTAGTTTTAGAAAGTTCCCTTCTTCCGTTTGCGTGTCAATATTATAGTTTAGATTACATCTTCATGCAAGAGAAGGCAAGTATTCACACTTCAAATGCAATGAAAGTTTGGTTTGACGAACAGAATATTGTTCTTTTAGATCATCCACTTAATAGTCCTGATTTGAACCCCATCGAAAACGTTTGGGGCAGCTTGTTCGAAAGGTTTATGCAGATGTTATACAGTACACATCACTTGCAGAATTGAAAGCTTCAGTCTGTCAAAACTGTAAACTAGTTGATCAGAAGAACATTCAAAATCTTATTTTATCAATACCATCTAGAATAAAAGAAACTTTGATGGCGAAAGGCAGGTATAATAACTATTAATTTAAATGAAATGTGATATTTCATAAATCAATTTCCATGTTTGTATGTTATGAAAATCTAATTTTTGACCTTATGTTTTTGTTTATTATTATGTATGAAATTTTATTTTTGTAAACAATTTGTTATACATAACGTGTGTAATGTATGAAATTTCATTCATTTTCAACGAACATTAAAGACGTTTTTGTTAAAAAAACTGTGTTATCATAAATCAATTTCCACCAGGGTATACGTGTATTAACCATACGAGTGAATAACCATACAATTAAAAGGAAAATTTCGAACAATGTTTACTTCATTGTTGACTATTAATTTTGTGCGATACACGTTCTTGGAAAAGAAGTAAATAAACACTATGAGGCATTGTTGCTTTCTTTGATCTTTACCAATTGTTGTTAAACAATACTTAGAGAAATTCTTTCGACGCCATCTTTAGTCAAACATTGACCCTCTCAAAGTGCTGTCGCTATGCAGAACTTTGGGCGTTTTTTCGTTGTTGGCGGTTGTATTGCCAGCGGCTATGTTCTTTACAAATTCGCAAAGGAATGGTGGAACCTCAGAGTAAGTGGATCTTTCCCGTTTCGTCAAATATGGCCCCGATTTGTATTTAAAATTCGCAGAACCACCACTTCTAAAATGTTACACATTCAGCTTACGAAAGGTGTCGCAAATAATTTATACCTGAATCCCAATTACTGCAGTTCTAGCTGCAGTTTTTTATCCACTGTTGAATAGAGCTAATTGTGTGTGCAGAGGGCTATCATATATACCAAAATTTAAGTCACAATTACAGGATGTAAAAGGGGCAATTGCGTATAATATATTACGTATTCTGTACAGACCGGACAATTCATGTACCTTTGAAGATTTATCAAATGATATTTCTCAATTTTTTTTAATATGAGATTACTTGTCATTAAGATTCAATATTCTGATATATTTGTCGTTAGAACTTTGTCGTTCATTGAATTCATTACATTTGAAAAATTTGGGGAGAGTAAAATTGCAGTTAATACTTCAAGCAAAACCAGTAGTCTGTTATTATTATTCTTTCCGTGAGAAAACTCGAAACGTGTTAATACAGAATTAATGTATACCATCAGTGTATGAAATACTAATAAATATTAAGCACATATTTTTTTAGAAAGCAAAAATGTAGTTTAACTTCTCAAAAAGAATTCTTTCTTAAAGTATTCTCAGAAAATTCTAATTCCATGCAGGAAAGAGGTCTGAGTATGGAAACAACTAGATGCAAAAACTTAGCAAAAATGTTTCTTATATCATTAATAACAGTAATTAAATTTTACAGCTCTGTAAAGGTAGAGTTGATTATCTACAGAAAACTGTACTTTTAGACTCTTAAATTATCGTAATACAAATATGTATGTAATATTTCGAAAAAGAATATGCTAATTTGATAGGTATCTTACACATCGTTGACCTAAAAATCATCAACACGACTCCGTACTATATATGTAGTATTCCTTCAATACTTCTGCAATCTATGTATATATATATATATATATATATATATACACTAATTATCAAAAATTAAGGAAAAGTTACAAAAATAGCGATTACTCAAAAAGTTACTCGTAAAATTTAATGAAACTTATACACATTATATAACACATACGTAGATATAAATAGCATAAAAAGAAATCGCCAGACAATTATGGTGTTATAGAAACTAGCATATGTATACAATGAACAAATCGGATGTGTCACTTTGGTATAGGAAAAGTACCTTTAATATGGCGTATGATTCCCCACGAGAAGCAATACAGCACATACAGGGATGTGTGATGCTATCAATTATGCGGTCTATGAGTTTGGTGGGAAGTGAGAGCCATTGCTCTTGCAAAGCAGTTGAAAGCGTGGCTAGGGTCCTAGGAGGAGGATTGAGAGAAGCTATACGTCATCCTAAAGCGTCCCAAACATGCACGATAAGATTCAGGTCAGGTAATCGACCTGACCACTCCATGCGCTTAATTGTTTCCTGCTCAAGATAAGCATCCACGATGCGAGCCCTGTGTAGTCTCGCGTTATCGTCCTGTAGCACGAAAGCATCACCTATTGGCCCGGCATAAGGGCGCACATAAGCATCAAGGATGCCTCTCTATTGGTGTGAGCATTCACATTTCCACGGGGAAAGACATGGAGGTTTGTGCGTCCATCCAAAGAGATACCACCCCAAACACAGACACTGCCTGATCCGTATGTATCTTTTTCATGGATGTGTGATGGAGGTAAATGAGTTCCAGGTTCTCGCTAAATCAAAATACGCCAACTATCGCTTTGGAGGCTAAACCTCGATTCATCCGTATTGAGAACAGACCTCAATTGATCACGCGTCCAGTGGACATGTTGACGTGCCGACTGGAAACGGCATGACGTGAGTGGGACGCAAGTGGCTAGTCGCCTTGCAAAAAGACCACCTTCGTGAAGCCTTCTAAGCACAGTTGACGTTGATACCAACCTTCCGGAGCTTGTAGCGAGGGAGGATCTGCAGACGGAGCTTGCAGATGGAGTTGCGGTTCTATTCCTTCGTGCGCATAATGACAAAGACCGGTCATCGGCACTCGTCGTAGCGTATGTCCGTCCTTGGCTGAACCTCTTGGATGCCGAATCAGTGGTCAGAAATTGACAAAAGTCTATGAACCACAGACGGACACACATTTAGCCATCTGGCCACTTTTGTCTTACTTTGTCGTCCCTCTAGTCTCCCAATGGCTCGCCATCGCAGTTCTTCGGTCAAATGATGCCTGGCGGTCATTGTTACAATTTGGCTATGCCAGCCTTGCAGATACAATTAATCTCAGCCTTGCAGATACAATTGCCGCCTTGCTCTGAGGCATGCACTTTGATGCTCCTCGCAAATGAAGTATTCCGCCTGCAGTGCAACTATTTTGCATAATTTAGTATTGTTTAGCGCCTTTTACTTAACAACATATTCAAATTTTAAACAGATTGGCCTAGTTTTGAACGTGTTATCTCTCTTTTTGTGATTTTTCCTTAATTTATGATAACTAGTATATATATATATATATATATATATATATATATATATATATATATATATATATATATATATATATATATATATATATATATATATATATATATATATATAAGTTAATATATATCAGTTAATTTTTTTGCTCCTTAAATGTACTAAATATATCAGAAATAAAATATATCTTTCTTTCCAGCATGTTTTTTAAAATTTGTTTTATACCATAGCAAATGGGTTAAATGCTATCCGGAATTTATTTTGAACAGCTATGGAACTGTTCAATAATATAAGAATCCTAGCTTCCATATTAGAAAAGTAGAAGAAATTTCCATGACTGTGAATGTTTAAGAAATTTTTTTTAAAAAGTGCTTCATATTTTTATGTCTATATGTGATTTTTAAAAGTAATTATTTTTTTTTTCATTACAGAATTCTGGGCCACCTTCCGTAGTTGAAGTAAGTGTTGTACAAGACAAATTAATTTTGTCAGTATTTAAAAAAAATTATGTAGTGTAAAACATTGTGAACTATTTAGATATAGAAAATATGCCAAAAAAAATAATTATTATAAATAGATGATCATATGTATTAAACGGCAAACATCGTTGTTTGTAAAAAGCATATTTTTTTCAATTAAATACTTCTATTGATTTCATTAAATAATAAACGACATTATTCCTTCCTGAATTAATAAAATGATAATGTATAAAAATTCTAAACGTTGCATAAGTATCATTCCTTTTTGCAATGCTTTTAATATCACTTATACCGGTTAAATTGTTAAGATTCAAGCAGTCTGTGTATCAATATTAGATAACTTTGAAAAAGTATGAAATAAAATTAAATACACCGATTCTCAAAGTTTAAGAATAATATAGAATAGAATGTTTTTCATAAGTTAATGTTTGTAAAGAAGGTAATGCTGAAATGCAAGTTTTTTATACAATAGATTATTTTTTCATACTAAATGATTGTGACCATTATTTTTAAAGAACCATTTTTGAAATTTTTTTTCTTAGCGAAAACATATTTTGACTTATTTTTTAACATCAGATAATGTGATTTTACTTTTACTTTTGCTTAAATATCAAAATAGGAGTAATAAATATATGTAATCCGATTCTAATGTATATTTCGGAATTTTAATTCGCACTGTTTTGACTTTAACAAAATATCTTTAAGAAAGTTCTGAAAGGCGACAACAAAGTAAACTCTCAAAACTCTGAGGTACCTCAAAAGGAAGCTGGTGGAGAAAATCTCCGCTCGATTTGTAGTTCTGGCAAATACTGGGTATAGTGCCAATCAGGACTTTTAAACAGATTGCAAATGACCCTTACTTAAATATCTGATATGTTAAAGGGATAAGATAACAGAGAGCATAAATAAATTGTACGTCGACCATTCTCCATGAATGAAAGTAATTTACTCTAGAATAAAATGGAGAAAACGAGTAAAGATTACACTTTCTCTATGAGCTTCTGATTACTCATGAATAAGCCAGCGTTTGATACTCCGTCCTAATAGAAATTCATTCGTAATATTCAAATTCAAGGGTTTTCAGTACTCATAAATTCTATATATTATGCTTATTTAAGCTACGAACGTTATAGAGTGATTTCTGTCATGCAATATAATGCATAAAATTTCTCAAGAGTTAGCACCTTTTTCTTATATGCATTGTTGTTTACAGGTGTCCTCAACTTCCACCGCAGAGGTCACAGTTAATGATATTGATATTGAAGACCAGGAAAGAAATGATTATGTTGTAAGTTTATCTCAGTTCCTTTCACTGTAAAAGTTATTTATAAAATTTCTTCTGAGTGACCTGCTTCACTTAAAACTAATAGTGATATTACTTTAAAATGTATTTAACTTAAATTCCTCTAATGGGCAGCTAGTTTGGAATCGACAAGTTAGCCACTGTATTTACTCACAGGTAAATATTCTATGAAAACTTTTATGTTCCTGGGAGGCGGCATAAGATCTAATTATACTTTAAATTACCAAAAAAAACCCATTTATTTCTTGTAATATTTTTTACGTTTAATCTATGAAATAATATCTGTTTTGAAATTTCATTCAGTCTTCTACTATTTATATATATATATATATATATATATATATATATATATATATATATATATATATATATATATATATATATATATATATATATATATATATATATATATATATATATATATATATATATATATATATATATATATATATATATATAAAAAGTGTTGTGTATAACATTATACCACATGGCATAATTCTAATGTGGCTCGAGACCCAATGTGATACTTTAAGGATTTTAATATTGTAGAGGGAGCTATTTTGCGGATTTAAAAGGTGAATATATTAAACTAGAGGGTTCCAATAGCTACAGTTTTTTTATTCTGCAGTTGTTGTGTTTTTTTTTGAGGAAATCAGTTTTTTAAAAGAAAACAACATTTTTTTTCTTCATATGTCCTCTGTGTGCTGCATTATTAAAAATATACAAATTATGCCACATTTTTTATCCAATACCAATGATGACCACGCATAATTTGTAGGACACATTTGAAAAGGAAAACTTTTGTAAAATATTAAATATTGAACAGTGCATAAAACACCACAAATCGACTAAAACGAAGTTACTCGGGTACGTGAGGAGCTAAGCTAATCTGAACGAAACAAAAGGATTTTGCGTTAAATAATTGTTTACATAAGGACGTTAACTTTCGACCAATTTTAATATCAGTCAACTACTTAAAAATATAGATAAATACTATTATGTTATTTTAAAATCTGGAACACGATTTTTCTTTGAGGTATTTATTTTTCATATATTATAATTGTATTAATTTTCTATGTGTAACCGTCTGAATTTAAATTTTGTTTCAGATGATTTTTGAAGAAAGTGAAACTCCAGTAGAAGACGATATCCCTTCTGCTGCGAGAGAAGAACCACCCTCTGTTCCACACATCCAGTAAGCTTTAAGTTTTATTTTCATATTATATCTGCAATGTGTAGAAGTAACATACATATATAAAAAGGACCGAATGTGAAATGAATTTGACATATTATGATTAAAATCATGGTGATGAAATAAGTTTATTTTGTAAATAATTTTCTTTGGTAATATACCTTTGCAGGACTGGAAAGCAGTTTTAATTTAGAAATGATTTTCTTCATAAATATATAATTTCGTAGTTTACTCCTTTTATTTTTCAAATATAAAAATAGAGTATATTGAAGCGCTGGGTATTTCATACGTATGAATCAATCGAATGGTCTATGACAGGATGATTCGTGATCCAGTAAATCCGTATTTCACAGCTGTACGCTTAAAATGCAGATTGTTACAACGCAAACGTTAATTTAATTCCCTTAAAAAGTCAAACTTTTTAGTAAATAAATAAAGTTTTCTACTACATATGCAATGTGTAGTAACAGATTGTTGAAAATATTATATACAATTAAACAATATCTTCATTTTTATCGATTTAGCCATGCATCTGTCGAACGCATCTGTCGAACGCATCTGTCTGTTATGGCATCTGTCGAACGTAGACATAAGCTCATGTTAATTTATTAATCAATCCCCAATATCAGCTTGAAAGAAGAGAAAATATTTCGAGAAACACAGCGCAGTGACTTGTAGTGAAAAATGTGCTATTGAGATTAGTTTAAGGAAAATGATTGTAACATAACAAGAAATGGTAAAGAAAATATCTGTGAAGAAATTATAAATTTCATTTGTAATTTTCTAAAACTATCTTTAGGATTAAAAACATCTTTAATATATTGCAGTGACATAAAATCAATTTATTCATCTTTGTATGTATAATTATATATATATATCTGTAACGTTATGGTAGATGTTGATTAGTCCGAAAAATTCATTTTCATGATTTAAGTTGATATGTCTCTCTAGATATTGGTTCTTTAATGTGGCCAAAGGTAATAGTGGGATTATGAAATAACACTAAGTTATTCGTACTGGCAAATGTGGTTATGAATAAAATACGTAATAGTTGGTCCCTAATTGAATATTTTAGCCCCTAATTGGAAATTTTCATTGAATACCAGCCACACGCTTTAGGTTGAATATGAGTATCAACTAAAGAATATTTGGATTGAAAAGCGTAATTGAGCGATTTTATATTTCACAACAAAAGTTACTTTTATAATTTGCAGAAAACATGAAATAATTATAAGATAAAAAGACTTTTGCAATACCATGTTTTTAAATTTTCTGTTGAATCATGTAAACTTGACGATTCTGTGTATTAATAAGTACTTTTTAAAAAATTTTTGATGAATTACCCCATCAACTTGAAAGAAAATGATGAAATGCATAAAAAAGAGAGCAATTATAAGAAATTTTCAAACATTTATTTATTGAATAACATATATAAACACATTACCCGAATAATTTCGCTATTACGCTAATAGGTTCACTATTGCGTTAATAGATGGCGTCTGTAGCGCAGTTACTTTTGGCTCCAAACGTTACTCGTATTTTTACGTAATGGATTTTAAAATATGGCTAAAAGTATTAAAATAATGCATTATCATCGTGTTCTGAGCAATTCTAAAAGTTTCAAATGTCTATCTAGTCGGGTAGTTAGTTAAAAATCGATTGCAAGATTTGTACCAGACAAACACACAAACATGAAAGCAAGTTAATAAAAACATGGTAAAAATGACTTATCAACATCTGCCATTATTACTTACTTACACACACACACACACATATATATATATATATATATATATATATATATATATATATATACCTTTGTATGAAATATATACCTTTTGAAAATATTTCAGTTATTTTAATATTTCAGGCGAAGTGATGATACCTTTGTTCAAGATGCCAGTACTTCGGACGAGGCATCTTTTACAGCTGATGTGATAAAAACTGCTGATTCTATGGTTGAAGTTGTGGAGCAGATGACGTTACTGGTCTCTATTGTCGAGTAAGTTATTACTTTTCGATTGTTAGCAACTGCTTAAAAATGTTTTCATTGATAGTAGGAATTGTTTACTTCAAACGCAAAGAAATAACTTCTGAAACATAAAATAAAATTATGTTATAAATTGGTATGTAGAGAAATACATATATTTATAAATGTTTAACTGAATGTATATATATATATATATATATATATATATATATATATATATATATATATATATATACTAGCTGAAAACCCGCACTTCGCTACGGAGTACATTCAAATTAAATACAACTGTCAATGTATGCAATTAATGCTAAAAAAATAAATAGATGTATATATTTATAATAAATACGACGATCAATATATACAATTGATGTAGAAAAAAATTATATTTTTTTAAAAAAATAGTAAGGGTTATTTTTATAGACAAAATAATGTCCAATCGTCTGCCGCATTAGCAAGAAAAAAAACATCTTTTTGTCTATCTAGTTGTTATGCACGTGACGATAAATTTATTTAAAGTACCAGAAAAAGAAATCACGTGATCAGCATTTAATAAATTAAATTATAAAAATTAATCTTTAAAAATTCACCAAAAATCAGAAAATAGAGGTAAAGATTCTAAAAATATTTCAGTTTAAAGGAATTTTTATGATCTTTCTTGTGATATAAATTTTATAACCCTCAAATTATTATTTGAAATGCAAACTTAAGAAAAAAAAAACAGCTTGAAAATTTAAATAAATAAAAAAAACCTAAGAAGAATTTTTCAAAAATCTCTCTTAGTGCATCCCTACACTATAAGAAGAATCGCCATGCAAAATTGCAACCCTTTAGGTCCACCGGTTTGGTCTGTGCGTTGTATGTCAGTGAGTCAGTGATTCAGTTACGGACCTGTTATATATATATATATATATATATATATATATATATATATATATATATATATATATATATATATATATATATATATATATATATATATATATATATAGAGAGAGAGAGAGAGAGAGAGAGAGAGAGAGAGAGAGAGAGAGAAATTATAGCTCACTTCTACCCAGACTTGGGTGTATATAATTTGAAGTGGCACTCTAAATGAATTTGATACAAACACAGTTTATACATGAAACAATGTTTATTGAATTCGTTGCACATATAGAATTTTCTTTTACAGCATTAAGCATACGTACTACTTGTACGAAATATATTTTAACATTCAATAGAAAAACATATTGCAATTACTCACAAACCAGTAGAGACTCAAACCAGCAGTACTGCCACGTATACTTTGGGCCTGCTAAGCACTAGCTCAGGATAACACCTTTTCAACCTTAACAACCTTTTTCAACTCTAACAACTTTTTTATTAATGACGCTGCATGGTATTTATACTAAGCGCGTATGCCAAAATTAGCATATCCCAAGCACCTTCTTTAATTCATTCACTCAAAAGTTCGATTCTTGTGAATCGAATCTTGTGTATACCTTACATATATATATATATATATATAATGTTTTTGTATTTTTTCTAATATTTCAGTTACAGAGACCAGTCTGAAAATAGTGAGGCATCGCTTACTGCTGATTCTGATGTTAACCTCAGTCACCATTCATTTTTGGCTCAGGAGATGTTGCTCACCAGCGAGGAAATAGAGTATGTAAAATATCTTTTCATTTGCTTGTCTTACCACTTGAAAAAAATGGTTTCATAATTTCATGACGAAACGTGTTGGAAAAGTTTGGGAAAATGTAGGATGGTCTGCTCAGTATGGATGATTATCATTGAATTTTGCATGAGTGTAACTATTAAAATTACCTTTCGATTAAATATTACTGGACACGATAGTGATATAACCATGTTTGAGCAATAGAACGTAAGTAATGAATTAGTCTGCAAGTTCGCGATCTGGGAGAAGACACTACGTGAAGATTTTGAGTTCGAATATTTGTTGTACTTGCAATGAAACATAGTGGTCTTTCGGTAGTGTACAAGAAAGTTATATAAACGGATTTCGAAATCTTCATATGAAGTAATAAGGGTGTTTGGAAGTAAATATTTCCTGTGAGATGTTTATAATGTTTAAAAAATAGTTAAAAGTTCACCTGGATACGGAAAATATTTATTGCAACTTAACATCAAAAGTTGCTCAAATGAATTTGACCGTAGCACTAACAAGCAAATTAACAACAAGAATTCACCTAATTGTCCATCTTACTATAAATATTAATATTTGTACCATACCGTTCATAGTTGTATTTTTAGTGTATAATTGGTTAGTATTCGGTTATTGCAATTCTTTTTTTAAATAAAAATGGCGATTCCTTTTAAACTTTTCAGCAATTGGCATCATATTCATTTGGAATAATATTATATAAAATACCCATTTTTTTTTAAATTTCTTATGTCATAACACGAATTGTCAAATCCCTTTTCAATGGAAAATTTTGAATTTTAAGATTGACGTATGCAATGCGTAGTGCATCGCACATTTATTGCATATACCACTGTTTGTACTTATGCAACTATATGTTTAGATGGAAGTTCAGAAATGAAGAAATGTTTTACGAAGGAGACATCGCTGGTGCATTTGACTTTTATGATGAAGAGAGTATATTATTGAAACTGAAAACTTCTACTACTTCGATGGATATTACTGAATTACCCGAAAGCGACGTTTTGCCGGTAAATGACACCTGCACAGGCACAGAAATTATGTAAGTATAAACCCCGAAAAATAGAAATAACTATAGAAAAAGAGAAAAATTGTTTTGAGAGAAAAGCCATAAAGCTTCTGATCATATTTTCTATAAACCATTACCAAGGAATTACTATAAGTTAAAAAGGAATTTCATTGTTTTCTATTTCCAGCAGTTAAGGTTTTCTAATTGAGGTAAAAATTAAAATAATTCACCAGACGAAATCCTCTTTTAAGAAAATACTGTTGTCGTTTTGATCATGTCAAATGTTTTCTTTTATATTCTGTTTCATTGTAATGATAAGGTAATATCTTACAATAGAATTCAATTTTCATGATTTTTTATATAAGAGTTTAAAATATGAACCTCATTGTTATTGTAGAAATGCAAGTAATTTAAATAATGTTCAGAATACTTTGTCTCATAGTTTTTCCTGAATCATGCCCGTGTTCATAAATTTTCACTGACAAGTTTGCCTGCATGTTTCTGGTGATAGCTATCCAGAAATTATAGATTAACAATTGAGATTTTAGTGAGCGCTTTGCGATCAGGGATGTCGACCCAACTGCAATACACTATAAATTCTCGTCTGACTTTTAATAAATTTCGTTAAAAGATAAATTTAAATTCTTCAAAATTCATTTACTCACTGTATTCTATTATAAAAAGAGTGGACAAGCCAAGAAAGGTGCATTACAAATAAAACAGCACTGATAAAATATTTTTTCTAATGCAGAAACAGTGGAAGTATAGTGATAGTTTATTGGAATTTCTCTCACATATAAAACGAAACAAACATTTTAATTATGAGAAGATGTCAGTTCTATTGCATAATAATTAGACCTCTGCGAGACTATTTTTCTAATATTTCTTCTTGACTATTTTCAAACAAATAATTTTAAACTATCTTTTACAAAGGTACGATTTTATATATATATATATATATATATATATATATATATATATATATATATATATATATATATATATATATATATATATATATATATATATATATATATATATATATACACATACCGAGTGTGTCATAAATTCGTGCAAAGTTCAAAAATTCATAATAAAAGAAGTAATGCTCGGAAAATTTTTCTGTTTATGCGAATAGGATCAGAGGGACATTGGATTTTTTTCCATGTAAAAAAAAAAAGTTTCCAAAAGTAACCGAAAGGGGGCGCTCACACGTCATACTGATACGTTTTATGCAAATCAGTCAAACTCAAACAGAAAATCAAACAAATCACAATAACATGAGACTGTGCGTTTATTTTAAAGTAACAGATCTTCAACTTTACTACCAGCACAAGGTAATAGGCAAGAGAGACGCGTCACGAAGCCCATTACAGCTGATTGTAGCATCGATGGCAGCGACTGTCTGTCGAATGACATTTTTCGGTTCCACCAAAGTGGTTGGGGAGCCCCGGTACACATGAGATTTTAAGTATCCCCCCCCCCCCAACTAAAAATTTGCCGGTATCAAGACTGTTGATTGTGAAGGCCACTGAACCTTACAACCGCGACTTATAAAACTCGGTCTTCACTGAAAGATTCCAACAGGAACGTCTTGATGTCACGTGAAATGTCGGGCGGGCACCATCCTGCATGAAGGTGATAACAGGTAACCCATGTCTTTCCTGTAATGCATGCTTAACGTGGTCACGCAAAAGCGTCCTCTTTCGGTTACTTTTGGAAACTTTTTTTTTTTTTTACATGGAAAAAAAATTCAATGTCCCTATGATCCTATTCGCACAAACAGAAAATTTTTCCGAGCATTATTTCTTTTATTACGAATTTTTGAACTTTGCACGGATTTATGACGCACCCGGTATATATATATATATATATATATATATATATATATATATATATATATATATATATATATATATATATATATATATTAATTAAAAAGAAAAGATAAAACCTTTACCTTTGTGCTCGAGGAATAAACAGGAAATCCAACGTAAATAAAGCACAAATAGCAGAAAGATGCAATTATTTTGCATACGGCCGTTTCGAAGCTACTTCAAGGAGGCTTGGATTTCGGCTTTTTTGAGCTGTCTCTAAGTTCTTTGCACTGAAGAAGCTCCTTTGTAGCTTCGAAACGGCCGTATGCAAAATAATTGCATTTTACTGCTATTTGTGCTTTATTTACGTTGTATTACCTGTTTATAATATATTATATATATATATATATATATATATATATATATACTTTTACACTTTTTATTATTTTTCGTAAATACTTCTTGCTTTTTCTGTCATTTTCTGCCCTGATCTCTGTGTCATACAAGTGACATGTGAACTTCGAAAATTCTTTTTTATAAAGAGGAATATTTGTGCATATGGAATTTGGATTTTTGTTTTCGGGTTCCTGTTATATTTATATTCCATTTATCTTTGCAGAAATGAATCTAATACCGATGATGACAATGAACTCATGATTGTAACTGAATCTTCAGTAAGTATTGAAATAGTACACTTCTATTATTGAAAATAAAACAATCTTATGAAATCTTTTGTAATACATGTGTTTGTATGTTCATATGACGTGGAACTTGAGGTACTATAAAATTTGTAGTCACAGTGTGACGTTAGAAACATTCCAGATTCCTTTCAAGACAAAATAGGACTGTTAAAAGAATTTACCTGTCTAAAAAATACTCGGTCACCTAAATACTGATGGGTGATAGTCCTGTGTGGCATTGCTTAGTCAGGCTATCCACGAGGCTGTCCTAGACCTTATCATAGAACATTTCCCCACTTCTTTTAACAATCACCAGCGACCCTGAGTCGAACATTTTAAAACTAGATTTGGAATGAGTAAATAGATTATCGGCATGTAATTTTTTCATCTTTCTCGGGTTTTATTACTTTAAGTAGTGCCAAATATTTTTCTGTGGACATCTCTTGTTGTTTGACATCTCGTTTTCCTTTATACGCAAAATACAAGTGAAATGTGCTTCAAAAAACCATATAGACGGGAGAAGGTGACAACATTCAACTGAAAATCGAAACGTTTAAATTTACTATCTCTAATTAAATGCTTAATGGTCCATCATATAAACTTGCCATCATATTTAAAATCGATTAAAAATTAATTTCTAAATAAATTCTTAAATTTGTTTTAAAAAATCCTCGTAATACGAATAACATCAAGTTTGTTTACATCATCTAAAGATAATCAAAATTCCTTCATTTGAAAAACGTTAATTCCACAGAAGTAGAAAGTTTTAACATTTTCTCAAATAAAAATTGATCTCCGATGCATGAACTTAATACATAGTTTTTTTAAAAGGCTAATAATAGTAATTCCATTTTCAAAGTGCACCAGATGTATACAAGTAGCACAATCCAACTTTCCTTTTACAAAATAACATTTTTCAAATTGAATTATGTCTTTTCTGTTTATTCATGTCGGTAAAAATTATGCTGCATATAACTCTCTACACTGAGAAAGAAATTATATTAAAAATTAGGAGTTTTGGCCTGTGTGGAGAATTTCATTTCATTACCATGGGTTGGAGATATATAAATGAGCTAAAAATTTCCTTATTTTTATTTCAGCATCGAAAAAGAAAACGATTTAAAAGAGTTATGAGATTCTTCAAACGCCTCTCTTGTTTGAGGAAGGTGAGTATCATACGATCTGTTATGATGTCTAAATTTAGCCAATGTTTTCCCTTTTTCCGTTTTATGTAGTTCCTTTTCATAAGTTTGAAAATATTTTATCGCAGGGAATTATTTTAATTTCATAATGATTTTTATATCATCCTTAGATGCTAAATCAAACTTTTTTTCCTTTTCAGCATGATGCCTGAACGCTTTCCTCTTTCTACGACCAACTGTGTTTACAGAACCGTAATCAGAATAAATGAAAACCCGTGCCTATGTTAATTAATAAAATCAAACAATAAATGTATGGACATCCAAAACAATAGTAAAGTAATAAAGCAATAGTTTCCACCCACTTTTTGGTGTTCTTTGATTTTGTAATATTTTGTTCACAGTCACAGAAAAAAACATACGCAAGTATATGGATTCAGAGGTTCTAAAATCTGTGTTCAATAGCTTCGTAGAGTGTCTAAGAGGAAAACTACTGATGGAACATCTCACAATCGTGCCTTTTGCTAAGTCGTCGTTTTCACGTTTTAAGACTGCTGTGTACTCCCCTGCTGTGTATTGGATGCTATGTATTGGATTCATTCATCTCAATGTTAGCCTATGGAGAAAATGTGTCCAAGTATTGACGACTTTAATTCGAAGATTTTAAAAAGAAATTGTACTTTGTAATAGAGAAAGAAATTTTACGCTAAGGGAATATTTCCTTTTAAAAAGGATGCAATAAATATTTTTTAATTTAAATTATTCTGGCTAAAATCTACTAAATGTGTTTTGAACGCTCCTAAATTCATTTTATGGACGGCATTTATAATATGAATCTTGTTGCAAGGTGCAGAATAATTCAGGCTATCTGAAAATAACACTTTTATTGGATTATGTGCTTTTATGTAGCTGCAAATACATGGTGTTTCAAAATTTTTTTTGAATATGGATTTCTAGCGGTTGTTCCGTTCAACCGATCGAGATGAGATTTTAGATATAGTTATTCAGAGGTATGAACTCGGGATTCTGCGAATGGCAACAAAGTGGCGATCACGGTTACGGTTATAGGCACATAAAGTCCAAATTTTCAAATTGCAACACCCACTTTTCCCGTCGCAAAATGCTCAACGCATGCGGTAACCCTAAAGAGCGTTGGAACGGTACGGGTATCACAAGAAAACGATGTGTTATGCAAGCACAAAAAACATCTCTGCGAACGGCCAACATAAACCTTCAACATAAACCGGCCAACATAAGCCTGAACCTTCCGTAGGTTTTTTGAAGAAAACTTACGTAAGAACAATTTCCCTAATAATTTCGGTAATTTAAAAGTTTAAAAAAAATGACATTTTGACTCGAGTATATTTTAAGGACGTTTAGTATAGGGTTTTCTGTTTTCATACTTTCTTTAAACTTATGAAGGTGTGGGTTATTATCTACTGTGTATTGCAGTTTTTATACCACTATTGTGGGTTAAAAACTTCAATGGGGTGTGGCGCTATCGTTTTCCTACAGTGACGAAAATCCTAGGGTATAAATTTGCTGCTGTTTGACTATAACCGTTACTCACTGAATTAGGGTATGTGAGCATCTTTGCACTTCTATCTTTCTGTCTTTTCATTTGAGTTCTTTAGGATTGTATGTATATTTGCATTTAGGGTACTTTGAGCCCTAAGTGCAAGTTGTCCGTGTCTTTTTATTTGTTTTCACTATCTGTTTCAGTGAGGATCTCGGGGCCTTGGGATGTCTTTGGTTAGACCTGCATCCTATGCAGAAAGTTTCCCGTTGAGGTAACTGATTTGGTTAGGCTCCCTGATGCCGAGACCAGTCGGTTACCTCGATATTTGGTTTAGTTCCGTCACTACAACAGAATCTTGCCTCATGGTGCGTAGAGCCCTGAGTGCTTGATTTCTGTTTATTTTTTGTCAATATTCTTTCTATAATTATCTAGCTCTGTAGAAATATTTTATTTTAGTTATATTTGACAGTATGATGTACACTGCTGGCCACCCAAATTGCAACACCAAGAAAGACAAGAGATATCACAACAAAATTTATTTTGTAGATAACATGTTGACCAAGTATCAAATGATTAAATTTATAGACTTTTGTGAAGTGTGTTTCCTGCCAAAATCAGTAGCCAGAGTAGCCGCCATTGTTGGAGATCACCGCTGCCACACGCCTCGGCATTGATTCAAAGAGACTTTGGATAAGTTCTTGAGGTACAGCAGACCAAGAAGCTTCCACACGTTGCCAAAGTTGATCTGCTGTGGCAGCTGGGGATGGAATCTGGGTCAATCGTAGAGCAACCGTGGACCACATGTTTTCTATCGGCGAAAGATCCGGAGAACGAGGCGGCCAGGGAAGCAATTCAATCTGGCGATTGACGAAGAACAGTTGGACAATGCGTGCCACGTGTGGTCGCGCATTATCCTGTTGAAATATGGCTATCGGCAAGCCCTGAAGGTAAAGAAGGACAACTGGCTCCAATACCTCGGAAATGTAGCGCTGGCTGTTTAAAGTACCGGCAATGCGTACTAGAGGTGTGCGAGAGTGATATCCAATACCGCCCCATACCATAATACCCGGTGCAGGACCAGTGTGGCGGTGCATAACGCAGCTGTTCAGCATCCTCTCTTCACGGTGTCTCCAGACTCGAATGCGACCATCGTGGTGTTGCAGACAGAAGCGTGACTCGTCAGTAAAGACAATTTCATTCCATTCTGCCGTCCACATCCTTCTGTCATCGCACCATTGGCGGCGGAGACGTCTGTGGTTCTGCGTCAAGGGTAGACAAAGCAATGGATGTCTTGCGGACAGACCACTCTGGTGTAAACGGAGTCGAATGGTACGCGCAGACACTGGATGATGCGTTACAGGCTGCATGTGCTGTGCTATGGTTCGTGATGTGACTGAGCGATCCGTCACTGCCATGCGCACAATTTGCCTGTCATCACGTGAAGTGGTGCGCTGAAGTGGATGCGATCGAACACGCCGGTTCGTCGTACCCTCCTGCATCCAACGATCACATATCCGCATTACAGTTGTTTGGTTCCGTCCAACACGACTACCGATTTCCCTGAAATATAATCCACAATCTCGTAGGCCACTATCCTTCCTCTGTCGAACTCGGATACTTGATCAAAAGATGATCGCTGTTTTCGACGAGGCATAATTGATCGTTTTTTTGAAAAAAACCACAAGAAAAACACAATTGCCGAACTTGAAATCGTCGAAATCTCCAAGCCTTAAATAGCGCTTTGAAGTGGCGCCACAGGCGCGCGTGATGTGCGTTTGCGCTGAAATTCTAATCATTTGCATATCTCACCTCCGCTAATTCATGTTATAAATTTCATGTTATTTGCATGTTTCCTTCAGGGTGTTGCATTTACAGTGGCCAGCAGTGTAAAATAAAATCTTAAAGACCCATTATTTTCCCCGTTGGTAATACTTTTATTACTTCGCACTTTACTTTCGTGGGTATAAATTCCGATTTTAATATTTGCAGCATTAATAAAAATGTTAATATTTGCTCATAGTTTAGATTAAACGAATTCTACAGTGTTGCATATATTTAACCAGAAATATGCTGCTCTATGATCATATTTTCTTACAGAAATGTTAAAGAGACCGGACCCAAAGATCGCTTGTTTGGTCGGTTTCGGTCATCACTTATGCGAAGGATAAACTGAGAAGGGACCAAATCTCAAGGACGATTCTAAACCCAAAAATAGAATTTTATAGAACAGGTCAAAAGTTACTTCCAGAGAATCCTTGATCAGTTTCAATTGACAGTAGAATCACGCAATATATACGAATTATTAAAATCACTGAAGTTTCGTAGTAGCGAGTTTTCAATGATATCAACAAAAGCAATTGAAAATTAAAAGTTTTATAGGGGCTTTATTTCCTACATTTGTTGTTGTGGGATTACCTATCACTTGGCTATACGCCTTGGGATTACTATAACAGACCTATAACAGACATCTACACCACTCCTAAACCACTCCTATAACAGACAAAATAGCGATAGGCATTGCTAGTTATACATTGAATTACTCAGTTTCAATATTATATAAACAGATGATTCAGTTTGTGAAGAAAGTGACATCATACTATTATTTTTATAATAGCATAAAAAAGGAATTAAAAGTTATATTTATTACATAGTAAAGAAAAATATTTCTTTTTCGTATTTCAGTAGCTATAATTAGACAAAATTTCAGTTCGCAGCGATGTATTTATGAGACTATGTTTGACGGGGAATTTTAAATACCTGCTAGAAAATAAAACCATCAAAAGCATCCGTGGAAAATATAAATAGAACCATTTTTTTTTAGAGCGTAACAGTTACTTTATATAAACACTAGCTTTATATACCCGGCGTTGCACGGGTGAACCCTTAATAAAGCTTACTTGTATGATATGTATATTTGTATTTTATGGCAATCTATACCCCTCTCCACTGGTCATCATCCCATCAGCATATTATAATAACCCCCCCCCCCCCCATGGTAATGTCAGCATTAAAATGTTTCTTTCAATTTTGATAACCCACTGGATCCCGGCCCTTCGAGGAGTTTGAGGGCTTCCCCGTAAACCCTTGTGAAAATCGCCGGTTTCATAAACAAAGAGTTACCTGACGTTGCCCAGGATAATAAAAATGAATGGAGTTAACCTGAGCTCTAGATGTATACGTACTAACAACCGAAATATATACAATTCACACACACACACCTTTGCACACTTCATTTAATTACGGTTGATCTCTCTCTTTTCTCCTACCACCAATTTGGTGTTCAAAATGGTGATATAGGAAATATAAATTATTGGATTGTTTCTAGCAATTTTTTCAAAATCTAAAGCGAATGTAGAAAAATCGTGACATTGATCGTGTTTGTTACATTTAATCGTGTTTCTTACATTTTAAATCAAGAATCTTATGGATATCTGTTTCCTTCTTTGAGATATGACGGAATATGTAAAAAACACGTTTAGCCCCCCTAACCCCCTTGGGGGCCGAATTTTGAAAAATCCTTAAATTGGTTTTTAGGTATTCATATTCCTTACATTTTAAAGCAAGAATTTTATGGATATATGTTTCTTTCTTTCAGATATGAGGTAATATGTAAAAAATACGTTCCCCCCCCCCCCGTAGGGCTGAATTTTGAAAATCCTGAAATTGGTTTTAATGTATTCGTGTTCCTTACATTTTAAAGCAAGAATCTTATGGATATCTGTTTCTTTCTTTGAGATATGAAGGAATACGTGAAAAACACGTTAAGCCCCCCTCCCCGTCCCCTGGGGCCAAATTTTAAAAAATCCTGAAATTGGATTTAAGGTATTCGTGTTCCTTACATTTTAAAGTAAGAATCTTATGGATATCAATTTCCTTCTTTGAGATACGAAAGAATATGTAAAAGACACGTTTTGCCCCCCTCCCCCCCTTTGGGGACGATTTTTGAAAAATCGCTTCTTAAATGACGCCTTCAGCACAAAAGTAATAAGCTCTTAAAATTTCATATCTGTAACTCCAATAGTTTTTGCTGGGTGTTGATTCCTTTTTATATATAGATAAAACACGTAAGAACACGTTTAGCCCCCCCCCTCTCCCCCTTGGGAGACGAATTTTAAAAAATCCTGAAATTGTTTTTTAGGTATTCATGTTTCCTACATTTTAAAGCAAGAATCTTATGGATATCAATTTTCTTCTTTGAGATATAAAGGAATATGTAAAAAACACGTTTTGCCCCCCTCCCCCCCCTTGGGGGGGGCGAATTTTGAAAAATCGCTTCTTAAATGACGCCTTCAGCACAAAAGTAATAAGCTCCTAAAATTTGATATCTGTAACTCCAATAGTTTTTGCTGGGTGTTGATTCCTTTATATATATAGATAAAACACGTAAGAACACGTTTACCCCCCGCTCTCCCCCTTAGGAGACGAATTTTAAAAAATCCTGAAATTGGTTTTTAGGTATTCATGTTTCCTACATTTTAAAGCAAGAATCTTATGGATATCAATTTTCTTCTTTGAGATATAAAGGAATATGTAAAAAACTCGTTTTGCCCCCCTCCCCCCCTTGGGGGGCGAATTTTGAAAAATCGCTTCTTAAATGACGCCTTCAGCACAAAAGTAATAAGCTCCTAAAATTTGATATTTGTATCTCCAATAGTTTTTGCTGGGCGTTGATACGTGTATGTATATATATATATATAAGTCAGGACTTCTTCCTTTATAGATATAGATTGCGCTTTTTCTACTAAAAATGATAAATTGCGCGAATAAATATGTCCCAACACTGTAGATCAAGAATTTTTCTTTAAGGACTAAGCTGAACTCCATACAAGTAAATGATGGATTGTTCCATGCATGCATTAATTTGTTCTTTCTTACCGAAATGTACTCAATCAACTAAAGGAGGCTTCTGATGGTTTCATTTATTGAAGGTGTATTTCAATATTGTTCAGTTTTTATTAGAGGTGGAACTGAAAGAGATGTGAAAAAAAGTTTCTCAAGTAAAGGAACAACACTCTTACCGCTTGTACCATAAGTATTACAAGTATAATAAATTCTGGTAAATATGAAATAGCGATATGACAGTTTCAATAGACTTGTATTAAAGCACGTTGACAACAGAAACGAAACTGTATTTGAATTCAACTAGAAACTTAATAGATAAGACAAATTGTGGAATTAAATTGGCTTTAATTGTGTAAAGTACTCAATTTAGCTTTCAACAAAAGCTCTCTTTTTATTCTAATTATACTTTAAGTTCTCTACAGTGACAAAGCATGATTTATTCAGATTTATTCACAATCGAATTTAAAGAAATCTCATATAATGAAGTTGAGATTCATTTTATGTGCATATTTTATGGACATATTTTGTGTAATAATTTTTTTACCGAAAATTTGCAAAGCTCCTAATCTAAACTGGAATCTGATTTTATTTTGTTAAATTTCTTAAACTTTTAAAACAAATAAAAATAGCAGAATTTTTATGATATAGATTTTACCGTAAGAGTCAATTCGAAATTTTTTTAAATAAAAACACTCTCTAATTTACGTTGTTTGTTGCACAAAATGGAATGTGTTATAAAAGAATTGCTTTCATTGGCTAGAAGCATGTTATTTAAATGTATTGGTACTCGAGGTGAATGAGATTTTTCATGGGGTATGAAAATATTTCTAGGTGTTTAACAAAAAACCACGCAATTATCGAAATTTGTACAGAAAACGTTTATGCCCCCTTTTTGCCCCTACGTTAAAACGTAGCAAAGAGAGACACTTTAAAGTACGGGTTGATTTTTATTAAACTGACACTACTCAGAGCCATCTCTAGCGCGATCTATCAACCGGAATTCCACCAAAATTGATAAATGGACTAACGACGACATAGGAAAGGGTTTCCTTGAAAAAAAGTTTCCAAATACCGCCGATAAAGGAAGGTGTGGCACTGTTGTTGTCGGCGCACCCGAGAATATGCACAAAACGTAAGTAAAAAAATAAAAATGCAAATTCACGACTACGTAATCGACAGCAGCGCCAGTATTACGGGCTATAAAGATAAGGAGTGAATAACGAAAAAGTGATAATAAGGAGACAAACGAATAGCAAAAAATTTCACTGCATAACCGTTTTATATCACAAATTCACTTCTCCTTCCTTCAATGTGACCACCGTCCTGGTGGACGACACATTCCATCCTGAACACAACGTTGTCGACGGCCGAGCGTAACATGTCATTAGGAATGTCTATCAGAGTCCCGGATATGTTGTCCTTTAGGGCCGTCAAGTTAGAGACTCCACCAAGATACATCTTGGACTTTAAATAACCCCACCGATAGAAGTCAGATGGATTAGGTCTGGGGCGCGAGGTGGCCATGGAAGCTGAAAAAAAGAGACTGATGACCCTTTCGTCTGTAAAGCGATGGCTCAACAGATTACTCACCGATCTTTATAACCCAAAATTCTGGCGCTGCTGTCTACTACGTAATCATGACTTTGAATTTTGATGTTTTAGTTGTGTTTCGTGCAAATTCTTGGGTTCGCCAACAAAAACAGCACTTATCGGCGACATTTGAAAGTTACTTTTAAGTACTGAATCATCAATATTGTGACAGGGTCTGAAAGCCACCGTGAACAGTGGCATAGATTAATTGTCTTTTAATGTGGCTGTACACATTGGAGGAAGATTTTCGAAGTAATTGGAATATAGTTTCTGAAATTTTAGCATTTTGCAGTGGAGTACGGCTAAAATATACGCATTCCGGTGTGGTGAACAAGGAATGAGCAGAAAAGAATAATATATAGAAACGTGCTAATAAACTGAATTGAATAGATCTATGTTTTCTATTTTATAATTAAAATAAAAAAATTCTTTTTGATCTTATGTCACTAATTGTTTTTTTTAAATAGACAGAAGTAATTGATGATCATCACATTAATATTATTTTTTTCTCATGGTATCTTGAAGGTTAACTAAATGTTAAACACATAATTTCATGAAAATCTCATTTACAAAATCTCGGGTTTGCTACAGTCTTCTTACATTTTTAAAAATAATAATGATATAGCAATGCATAAAATTTCACTGATCGGTAAAAAACGAAATACGAAAGTAGGAAGAAGTGTGGAAAATAAAAAGCTTCGATGGTTCAGGTAAAAGTGAGACTGGGAAAATATTGGAGATTTAAAATGGAGAGGAACTCCAAGCAAGAACTTGGTCCCGTGGATCAGAGAGAAAAGACTAGCGATAATGGCGAATTTTGGGACTTGAAACTGAACAGCTCTTGGAGCAGTTTCAGAAACGAATCAGAAGGACTACACTGACAATTAAATGTTACGAGCAGGAAGGCTGCTCGCTTTCATGAGAAGACATATCACACCAACCGTTTAGCGAAGTATTAAAATTATATAAAATGAAACTCAGTATAAAAAGTGGTAGCATTACATTAAATTAAATTTGCATTTGAAAGCTTTAAGTTAGTGGTCTTTAACATTTTACGTTTGCGAGCCACTCCAATAAATTCGCAACGTTCCGCGGGCGACACATCTTGGAAATATGTGCTATAAGCAGAGGAAAAAATACATCATTTGTAAACGAGCTTTCAGCCTTTGAGATGATTGCTTGATTTGCTTTTTGAGACATGATGATAAAGGATTAATTCCTCCAAAACATGTCACTGAAGTTTATTGTTTAAGGTTTGTTTTAAAATGTTTTTCTACCTTAATAACCAATTTTAATTAAAAAAGGTTTTTATTTATTATTTTCTCAAACAGCAGAATATAGGATTCTTTTTGCATGATCAAAATGTTTCGCCGGTCCGATACAATACCGTTGGGCAACATGTTTAACACATATAACCCGGCAATTTTTTTGAACATAACTCCCGTGTAAAACGGGGGTCACCTGTATATATATATATATATATATATATATATATATATATATATATATATATATATATATATATATATATATATATATATATATATATATATATATATATATATATATATATATATATATACAAGAAATATAACGAGTATCTTGTTTACTTCACTTATAACATTTTATGCTAAGTGAAGATAGTTTCGTTGAAGATGCCAGTGCTTCGGATGATGCATCGATTACAGTTGTTGTGCTCAGAGTCGTTAATTGTGTGGTTGAAGTTGTGTAGCAGATGATGTTACTTATCTGTACTTACTAGTGAGCTATTACTTTTCGATACTTGGCATTTGCTTAAATAAGTATACATTGATGTTAGCAATTGTCTACTTCAAACGCAAATAAATTCATTCATAAAGCATAAATAATAAATAATCTTATTGTATAAATTAGTATTTAGAAACATCCATTTACTTATAAATTCTTCGCCATACTATTTTTATCTTATATATATATATATATATATATATATATATATATATATATATATATATATATATATATATATATATATATATATATATATATATATATATATATATATATATATATATATATATATAAACATACTACGGTCTTTGCCCCTAGGCTCGCTACGCTCGCTCCTCTGTTATGGCTGATAGCGAGATACATAGGGGTGATTCTCGGGCAATATAACAGCCATTTACTGTTGTCAGTCACCCTTATGTGAAGGGAAATCACTGTTGAATCACTGTTTCAGCTTTAAAATTGAATTAAAAATCGAAATATTAAGATAGAGACTTGAAATGAGGTTTATATGAATGAGAAAGCTTTCATATTCAAGATGATGTAAACATTTTCTTGGTGAAAAAGTGGGTTTATTGTAATTTTTAATTTTGATGAAAATAATAGTACGTTTTAAATTATTTTTAAACAAATGAGGTCTTGTTTGAAGGAAAAATGTCTGTAGTCTTAGACTGTAAAAAGATCAAAATTCAACGATTAATTTTTGGCGAGTTATCGTAATCTGAACATGAAAAAGTCAATATTTTACCGCAAAACATAAAATAAAAAAAAACTTAAAGTCCGATTAAGATGAGACATGTCTTACTTTCTTCCCCGCATTTATCTGCATCTATTGGTATCGGTCTCGACCCCATACCCCTAGCGGTTTCGGAGGAGATAGCGTAGCAAGCTTTTGACAGCGGCGGCGGAGCCAGTTACTTTTTTTTGAATATATATATATATATATATATATATATATATATACCGTTTTTGCATTTTTCTCATATTTAGGTTATTATGGAGACCAGTACGGAAATGAGGAGGCATCGCTTACAGCTCATAATCATGTCAAGCTCAGTAATACTACATTTTTGGCTCAGGAGATGTTGCTCACCAGCGACGAAAAAGAATACGTAAACTCTCTTTTCACTTGCTTGTCTTACCAGAACCCATTGCTTTACCTGAATACCCATTAAATTCTGTACGGAAAATATTTATTGCAAATTAACATCAACAGTTGTTTATAATGAATTTGACCGGAGCTCTCTGAACAAACCAAACAACCAAATTAACAACAAGAAATCACCAAATTTTCTATCCCACTATAAATATTAATATTTGCAACATATCGCTGAAAGTTGTATTTTTAGTATATTATTGCTTAGTGTTCGGTTATTGCAATATTTTTTTTATTAAAATGTTGATTTCTTCTAAACATATCAACAATTCGCATCATATTCATTTCGAATAAAATTATACAACATGGCGATTTTTTTTAACTTCTTATGCCATAACACGAATTGGCATATCTATTTCCAATAAGAAATTTTAAATTGTAAGTGTAAGTGTTGAAGTATGTAGTGAATAATGCATCGCACATTTAATGCATATAACACTGTTTGTACTTATACAGCTATATCATTTGGTGGACGTTCAGAAAGGAAGACATGTTTTACGAAGGAGATATACCCGGTGCATTTGACTTTTATGATGAAGAGAGTATATTATCGAAACTGGAAACTGATGCTACTTTGATGGATATTTTTGAATTACCCAAAAACAACGTTTTGCCAGTAAATGACACCTACACAGGCACAGATACGATGTAAGTATAAAGCCCCCAAAATTGAAACATCTATATGAAAGAGAAAAATTATTTTTGAGGAAAAATCCATAAAGCTACCTATCATATTTTCTATAAAGCATTAACAATGAATTACCACCGGAATTCCATCGCAGAAGGAATTCCGGTGTACTCCATATCCAGAAGCTAAATTTTTCTCATTGCAGTTAGAAATTCAAAATTTTCACCAGAATGAAACCTCTTTAAAGAAAATTCTCTTCTCATTTTAAACATGTCAATTGTTTTCTTTTATATTCTGTTTCATTGAATAAAAAATACATATTTCCCTTTCAAATGTACACCAGCTGCAAAGAAGTAGAACAATCCAATTTTCTTTTTCCATAACAGCAGTTGTCAAATTTAAACCCGTATTTTCTGTATATTCATCTGTTTAAAAATTATGTTGCATATAACTCGTTACACTGAGTAAGAAATTATATTAAAAAATGATGAGTTTCGTATGTGTGGATAATTTCATTTCGTTTCCATGGGTTGGAGATATATAATAGAGAAAAAACTTTCCTACTTTTTCTTTCAGCATCGTAAAAGGAAACGATTTAAAAGAATTATAAAATTCTTCAAACGACTCTCTTGTTTCAGGAAAGTGAGTATCATATAAGTTGTTATGATGTCTAAATTTAAACAATTTTTTCATCTTTTCCGTTTTAAAAGGTTCCCTTTGATAAGTTTGAAAATATTTTATGCTTTTGGAGGGAATTATTTCAATTTCATAAAGGATTTTACATCATCACTAGCTGAATACATATGCTTCGCTACGGAGTACATTCAAATTAAAATCAATGTATGCAATTGATGCCAAAAAATATGTATATTTATAATAATTACAACGGTCAATGTATCCAATAAATGCCAAATATATATATATATATATCTCTATTCTAAAAAAAACTAACTGCCGCTGGTGCAGCCGCCGCCGCCGCTGTCAAAAGCTTGTCACGCTATCTCCTCCGAAACCACTGGGGATATGGGGTCGAGACCGATACCAATCGATGCAGAATAATGTGGGGAAGAAAGTAAGACATGTCTCATCTTCGTCGGCCTTTAAGTTCTTTTTTTATTTTATGTTTTGTGGAAAAATATTGACTTTTTCATGTTCAGATTACGATAACTCGCCAAAAAAGGATCGTATAAATTTGATTTTTTTACAATCTAAGACTACAGACATTTCTCCTTCAAACAAGACTCATTTGTTTAAATATAATTTAAAACAGACTGATATTTTTATTAAAATTGAAAACCCATTTTTTGGAAAAATTTATGCGTTTCGAGATATATAAATTCGATGCTATCAGACTTATTATGTTACAAAGAAAATATTTATATCAACTGGAAGATGAAAGCTTTCTCATTCATATAAACTTCATTTCAAGTCTCTATCTCAAAATTTCGATTTTTAATTGAATTTTAAAGAAATACTTCAAAAAAAATCTTCAAAAAATTCGCTTGCTTTGCAGAAGGATTGAAAGAAGATCCGATTTTTCACCCATCTTCATCCGGGCTTATACCCCCCATCTACCCGGGCTTCATCCATTTCGCCGGGAGGGGGGGGAAGCTTCAACTGTAAACAAATGAATGACTCAATCGCTGTAAACAAGTATTGAGTCATTCATTCACTTGATTCACCAGAGGAGCGAGCGTAGCGAGCCTAGGGGCGAAGCCCCTAGTTTATAAAAAAATCGTAACGGATATTTTTATAGACAAAATAATGTAGAAGAAAATATTCAAATTCTTTCTAATAGAACATACTAAAGAATATAGTACAGTTAATATAGTACAGTTTGAGAAACATTTCTTTTACTGTATTTTAATATATTTTTGGATAATGGCCAATCGTCTGCCGCATTAGCAAGAGAAACAAACATTTTTTTTTTGTCTATTTCGTTGTTATGCACGTGACGCAAAATTAGTTTAAAGTCTCACAAAAAGAAAAGAAACCACGTGATCAGCATTAAAAAAATTAAATTCTAAAAATTCATCTTTAAAAATTCACCCAAAATTAGAAAATGGAGGTAAAGATTCGAAAAGGATTTTATTTTGAAGGAATTTTAATGATATTTCCCGTGATATAAATTTTATAGCCCTCAGATTATTATTTTAAATGCAAACTTTAAAAAAAAAATTATAAAAAAGCTTAAAAATTTAATTTAAAAAATGTAAGAATATTTTTTCAAAAATCTCTCTTAGTGCAGCTCTGCACTATAAGAAGAATCGCCATGCAAAATTTGAGTCCTTTAGGTCCAGCGGTTTGGTCTGTGCGTTATCAGTCGTCAGTCAGTCAGTCAGTTACGGAACTGTTTTGTATATATAGATTAGACGCTAAATCAAACACTTTTCCTCTTCAGCTCGAAGATTGAACGCATTTCTCTTTTTCCGACCAACCGTGTGCTCAGATCAATAATCAGAATAAATGAAAACCTGTGCCTATGTAAATTCACAAAATTTAACAATAAATGTATCGACATCCAAAACAATAGTATATAAATAAAACAATAGTTTTCACCCTCACTTAGATGTCCTTCTTTCATTTTGTAATTTTCAGTTCATAGTCACAGAAACACACACACATACATATACGAATTCAGAGGTTCTAAAATATTTGTTCAGAAACTTCGTAGTGTGTCTGAGTGATAAACTAATAATGTTACATCCTATAATCGTGCATTTTGCAAAGTGTTAACTTTCACGGTTTCAGGCTGCTCTGCACGAATCCTATTGCATTTGCTGACTTCAGTGCTAACCTATGTAGAAAATTTTTCCAAGAATTACCAACTTGTATTTGAATTTTTTTTTAATTGTACTCTGTAGTAGAGAAATAAATTTTACGCCTTGTCCAAATTTCGTGTTTTTTAAATGCAAATAATATTTTAAAATTTAAATTATTCGTGAAAAATCTGGTATAGTGTGGTTTAATCTTTGCCTTATGGGGCGGGATAGCATCTATCCCAAGAATACGGGACCAAGAATGAATATATGTATCTCTCTCTATGTGTATATATATATATATATATATATATATATATATATATATATATATATATATATATATATATATATATATATATATATATATATATATATATATATATATATATATATTGTGTGACGATGTGTATTGTATTCACAAAACTAAATTACATAAAATTCTTGTGTTTTAAATGTTCTATTTGACATTCCTTATTCTGAACTATCTTTCGACACCGCAATTTCCAGGATAATTATGCCCTATGAAGTGTCAGAAGAGGTATTCTATCCCATTGATCCTGAACAGCTTTCCAGAGTCCTGTAAGGGTTTTGGGACGACGTTTGGATAATGCAGATTTTAAAAGTCCGAAAGCACAAAAATCCATAGGTGATACATCGGGAGATTTAGTAGGGATATCAGTGAAGGGTATGGCCTTGATACCAGTTTTTTGTTCCATTTCTTTTAGGAAATTTACAGTGGATTTTGATGTGTGACTGCTAGCTTTGTTCTGATGGAGTCTCATAGATTGATGGCACTGTGGGTAAAGCGATGGTATTTCATTCAGAAAAATTGACGATAAAATATGTTCCTGATAGTATTTGGAGTTAATCTTGACATTTTTTCCACTCTATTTATTTTTAACTTGCCATTATAAGAAAAACCAGCAACAATCATGAATCCCTTAGAAAAACTTTCTTTCCATTCTTTGAACCATGTACTTAAATTTTTTTCTCCCCTTTTATGATAATAAATGGCTCTTTTTTTGTTGCAATCATTTAAATACACCCATGATTGATCTATTGTGACAATTGTTTTCCATTTTTCTTTGGATAAGTGTTTCTCATATAGAATTCTGCAGCATGTCCTGCGTTCAGCGATATGATTTGGAAGAAGACGATGCACATTGCGTTTTTTCGCTTTCTTAAGATTTAAATCAACGTTTATCATTTTGTTTACAGTGGACACCGAGCATTTTAATGATTTTGCAACTGTCCTTTGACTAGGGGGATTTTCTTTTAACATTAAACAACGTACCTTTGCAATAGTCGAAGATGTCAGTTTTTTCCTTGGATACTTCTTTGGAATTTTTGTCCCACTTGAGGCTCCAATTTGACGTTTTTTTTTCCTTTCTTGTTGACGATATTACCTATCGACGCTTTAGATATCACAAAACTATGATTCTCACATCGTTTTTGGATAACGGAGTATGCATATTTCTCTTCGGAAAGAGCATAAATGTAGCCTTCGAACCACTGCTTTGTTAAAAACGCCATTTTGAATAAAAACAAAACTTTCAAGCCGCAGACGATAATTTTGACTTTTAAAAACATAGTACAATAGCAATTATTTCTCTTGCAGCAAACGATTTTTTATTACCGCTTACCAAAATCGTCTAAAAAATGTGCGAACAGCCTCTGTATATGTATGTATGTATACCAGTTGAGAAGTTAAATAAGGTAAAAAATTATCGTAAAAATATTAATTTTTCGAAATTTTAGCAAACTTTAGAGCTCATACTCGAATGGAAGGTATAAACCGATTTTATTTCTATTTTAACCCTTTTTCAGTCTCCTCAATTCGCAGCTTTTCCGTAGTATTACGACTTGAAAAACAAATTTTGAATTCTTTCGGCCTATCCTACTGTTCAGATTACATATCACTTGGTTATGCTCTTTGAGATTACAAAGGTTTTCTCTTATGTGTGGAAGGGATGACGTTAGAAGCCGAATTTTTTGGCCTTAAGTAATGATTGTGCTTTATATCAAAGTATCTTCCCTTTCCATCGGGTAATCTTCCATTGCCACTTTTATGCAAGGGTTTATGCATAGGCATAAACCCTTTCAGACATGATCCTACGATAGTTAGTAATGCTGCTAGTTTTCGGAAAGAAACGTTGCCATTGAAATCTACTTCGAGTTGCTCCTATATTGCACTTATTTTCGTCTTAGATATCTAACGTCTCAGATATGTAAAAATGGTCACATATTACACACATAAACTGCCATTGAACATAGCTGACAAGATCAAGAATCTGAAACTCGAATACACAATAATATACATTAATGTGATAGTTACAGTTAGAATCACAAGGCAGATAAAAAAGGAATCAAATATGAACAAACAAACAAAGCTCGTAGAATCCATGTCAAAGTATTCAATAACGTTTAAAAAACGTAGTGGAATTCCAACTTATTATTAATAAGACATAATTGTCGGACGTAATTTTTTAAAATTAGACTGAACGGTTTGTGTTCAATCAGTTTTCCGAAAACAGGGCCTATGGTGGCCTTGTGGTACAGCGCGCTGGCTTTCGGTGCTGAGAGTGCTCAGATCGAATCCCGGCTTTGCGCCAACATGTCTCCGTTTGTGTCGTCTCTTCATAAGGGATAATACTGGTCCGCCTATCTGGTGCCCCCGTAATAAAATGACCAGAAAAACTGCAAGTGTATTATAGACGAATGTCTTTAGAACAAGTGTCCTCCAAATTGGTTTAAAAAATTATCCCAAAACGTTTCATCCCTAATGAAGTATTTCAATACTTAATTTATGCTTTATTATTTTATTGAAATGAACATAAATGTCTGACATATGCACAAAATGAGATGGGAGCTATAAAAACGCATGTTTTGTATACTTTTATTCTTTACAATTACAAAACGTTTATTAGAAGCGTATGAGTTGGACGACTTTTAGGTGGCGTTGTATGTATTCCTAGGATATGCGTACGTGTATAAGTGAATAAAAATACAATAGAAGGAAAATATCGAACAATCTTCGTCTTTAAGTCATTGTTGACTATGAATTTTACGCGCTACATGTTGTTGGAAAAGAAGGAAATAAACACTATGAGATATTGTTGCTTTGTTTGAACTTTAGCAATTGTTGTTAAACAATACTTAGAGAAATTCTTTCGACGCCATCTTTAGTCTAATACTGACCCTCTCAAAGTGCTGTCGCTATGCAGAACTTTGGGCGTTTATTTGTTGTTGGCGGTTGTATTGCCAGCGGCTATGTTCTTTACAAATTCGCAAAGGAATGGTGGAACATCAGAGTAAGTGGATCTTTCACGATTGGTCAAATTTTGACGGATTTAGTACTTAAAATTCACAGATCTACCCGTACTAGAGTGTTACTCATTCAGCTTGCTAAAGGTGTCGCAAATCATTTACATCTGAATCCCAGTTACTGCAGTTCTAGCTGCAGTTATTTTATCCAGTGTTGAATAGAGCTAATTGTGTGTGAAGAGGGCTATCATATATACCAAAATTTAAGTCACAATTAGAGAATGTAAAAGGAGCAATTGCGTATAATATATTACGTATTCTGTACAGACCTGACAACTCATGTACGTTTGAAGTTTTATCAAATGATACGCCTCATTTTTTAAATATGAAATCACTTGTCTTTGAAAATTTCAAGATTCAATATTCTGATATATTTGCCGTAAGAACTTTGTCGTTCACTGAATTCATTACATCTGAAAATTATGCGAGAGTAAAATTGCAGTTAATACTTCAAGCAAAACCATTAGTCTGTTATTACTATTCTTTCCATGCGAAAACTCGGAACGCCTTAATATAGAATTCATGAATATCACCAGTATATGCAATGCTAATAAAAATTAAGCTCATAGTTCTTAAAAAGCAAAAATGTAGTTTAACTTCTCAAAAAGATATTTTCTTAAAGTAATTTCAAAAAATTGGAATTTCATGCAGGAAAGAGATTTGAGTAGGGAAACAACAAGTTACAAAAGCTTTAAAAAATGTTTCTTATGTCATTAATGACAGTTATTAAAGTTTACAACGTTGTAAAGATCAAGTTAATAATCTACAGAAAAATATGAAAAATATGAAAGCTATACGTCATCCTAAAGCGTCCCAAACATGCACGATAAGATTCAGGTCAGGTAATCGACCTGACCACTCCATGCGCTTAATTGTTTCCTGCTCAAGATAAGCATCCACGATGCGAGCCCTGTGTAGTCTCGCGTTATCGTCCTGTAGCACGAAAGCATCACCTATTGGCCCGGCATAAGGGCGCACATAAGCATCAAGGATGCCTCTCTATTGGTGTGAGCATTCACATTTCCACGGGGAAAGACATGGAGGTTTGTGCGTCCATCCAAAGAGATACCACCCCAAACACAGACACTGCCTGATCCGTATGTATCTTTTTCATGGATGTGTGATGGAGGTAAATGAGTTCAAGGTTCTCGCTAAATCAAAATACGCCAACTATCGCTTTGGAGGCTAAACCTCGATTCATCCGTATTGAGAACAGACCTCAAATGATCACGCGTCCAGTGGACATGTTGACGTGCCGACTGGAAACGGCATGACGTGAGTGGGACGCAAGTGGCTAGTCGCCTTGCAAAAAGACCACCTTCGTGAAGCCTTCTAAGCACAGTTGACGTTGAGACCAACCTTCCGGAGCTTGTAGTGAGGGAGGATCTGCAGACGGAGCTTGCAGATGGAGTTGCGGTTCTATTCCTTCGTGCGCATAATGACAAAGACCGGTCATCGGCACTCGTCGTAGCGTATGTCCGTCCTTGGCTGAACCTCTTGGATGCCGAATCAGTGGTCAGAAATTGTTGACAAAAGTCTATGAACCACAGACGGACACACATTTAGCCATCTGGCCACTTTTGTCTTACTTTGTCGTCCCTCTAGTCTCCCAATGGCTCGCCATCACAGTTCTTCGGTCAAATGATGCCTGGCGGTCATTGTTACAATTTGGCTATGCCAGCCTTGCAGATACAATTAATCTCAGCCTTGCAGATACAATTGCCGCCTTGCTCTGAGGCATGCACTTTGATGCTCCTCGCAAATGAAGTATTCCGCCTGCAGTGCAACTATTTTGCATAATTTAGTATTGTTTAGCGCCTTTTACTTAACAACATATTCAAATTTTAAACAGATTGGCCTAGTTTTGAACGTGTTATCTCTCTTTTTGTGATTTTTCCTAAATTTATGATAACTAGTATATATATATATATATATATATATATATATATATATATATATATATATATATATATATATATATATATATATATATATATATATATATATATATATATATATATATCAGTTAATTTTTTTGCTCCTTAAATGTACTAAATATATCAGAAATAAAATATATCTTTCTTCCCAGCATGTTTTTTAAAATTTGTTTTATACCATAGCAAATGGGTTAAATGCTATCCGGAATTTATTTTGAACAGCTATGGAACTGTTCAATAATATAAGAATCCTAGCTTCCATATTAGAAAAGTAGAAGAAATTTCCATGACTGTGAATGTTTAAGAAATTTTTTTTTAAAAGTACTTCATATTTTTATGTCTATATGTGATTTTTAAAAGTAATTATTTTTTTTTCATTACAGAATTCTGGGCCACCTTCCGTAGTTGAAGTAAGTGTTGTACAAGACAAATTAATTTTGTCAGTATTTAAAAAAAATTATGTAGTGTAAAACATTGTGAACTATTTAGATATAGAAAATATGCCAAAAAAATTAATTATTATAAATAGATGATCATATGTATTAAACGGCAAACATCGTTGTTTGTAAAAAGCATATTTTTTTCAATTAAATACTTCTATTGATTTCATTAAATAATAAACGACATTATTCCTTCCTGAATTAATAAAATGAGAATGTATAAAAATTCTAAACGTTGCATAAGTATCATTCCTTTTTGCAATGCTTTTAATATCACTTATACCGGTTAAATTGTTAAGATTCAAGCAGTCTGTGTATCAATATTAGATAACTTTGAAAGAGTATGAAACAAAATTAAATACACCGATTCTCAAAGTTTAAGAATATTATAGAATAGAATGTTTTTCATAAGTTAATGTTTGTAAAGAAGGTAATGCTGAAATGAAGTTTTTTATACAATAGATATATATTTTTTCATACTAAATGATTGTGACCATTATTTTTAAAGAACCATTTTTGAAATTTTTTTTCTTAGCGAAAACATATTTTGACTTATTTTTTAACATCAGATAATGTGATTTTACTTTTACTTTTGCTTAAATATCAAAATAGGAGTAATAAATATATGTAATCCGATTCTAATGTATATTTCGGAATTTTAATTCGCACTGTTTTGACTTTAACAAAATATCTTTAAGAAAGTTCTGAAAGGCGACAACAAAGTAAACTCTCAAAACTCTGAGGTACCTCAAAAGGAAGCTGGTGGAGAAAATCTCCGCTCGATTTGTAGTTCTGGCAAATACTGGGTATAGTGCCAATCAGGACTTTTAAACAGATTGCAAATGACCCTTACTTAAATATCTGATATGTTAAAGGGATAAGATAACAGAGAGCATAAATAAATTGTACGTCGACCATTCTCCATGAATGAAAGTAATTTACTCTAGAATAAAATGGAGAAAACGAGTAAAGATTACACTTTCTCTATGAGCTTCTGATTACTCATGAATAAGCCAGCGTTTGATACTCCGTCCTAATAGAAATTCATTCGTAATATTCAAATTCAAGGGTTTGCAGTACTCATAAATTCTATATATTATGCTTATTTAAGCTACGAACGTTATAGAGTGATTTCTGTCATGCAATATAATGCATAAAATTTCTCAAGAGTTAGCACCTTTTTCTTATATGAATTGTTGTTTACAGGTGTCCTCAACTTCCACCGCAGAGGTCACAGTTAATGATATTGATATTGAAGACCAGGAAAGAAATGATTATGTTGTAAGTTTATCTCAGTTCCTTTCACTGTAAAAGTTATTTATAAAATTTCTTCTGAGTGACCTGCTTCACTTAAAACGAATAGTGATATTACTTTAAAATGTATTTAATTTAAATTCCTCTAATGGGCAGCTAGTTTGGAATCGACAAGTTAGCCACTGTATTTACTCACAGGTAAATATTCTATGAAAACTTTTATGTTCCTGGGAGGCGGCATAAGATCTAATTATACTTTAAATTACCAAAAAAAAAACCCATTTATTTCTTTTAATATTTTTTACGTTTAATCTATGAAATAATATCTGTTTTGAAATTTCATTCAGTCTTCTACTATTTATATATATATATATATATATATATATATATATATATATATATATATATATATATATATATATAAAGTGTTGTGTATAACATTATACCACATGGCATAATTCTAATGTGGCTTGAGACACAATGTGATACTTTAAGGATTTTAATATTGTAGAGGGAGCTGTTTTGCGGATTTAAAAGGTGAATATATTAAACTAGAGGGTTCCAATAGCTACAGTTTTTTTATTCTGCAGTTGTTGTGTTTTTTTTTCAGGAAATCAGTTTTTTAAAAGAAAACAACATTTTTTTTCTTCATATGTCCTCTGTGTGCTGCATTATTAAAAATATACAAATTATGCCACATTTTTTATCCAATACCAATGATGACCACGCATAATTTGTAGGACACATTTGAAAAGGAAAACTTTTGTAAAATAGTAAATATTGAACAGTGCATAAAACACCACAAATCGACTAAAACGAAGTTACTCGGGTACGTGAGGAGCTAAGCTAATCTGAACGAAACAAAAGGATTTTGCGTTAAATAATTGTTTACATAAGGACGTTAACTTTCGACCAATTTTAATATCAGTCAACTACTTAAAAATATAGATAAATACTATTATGTTATTTTAAAATCTGGAACACGATTTTTCTTTGAGGTATTTATTTTTCATATATTATAATTGTATTAATTTTCTATTAGTAACCGTCTGAATTTAAATTTTGTTTCAGATGATTTTTGAAGAAAGTGAAACTCCAGTAGAAGACGATATCCCTTCTGCTGCGAGAGAAGAACCACCCTCTGTTCCACACATCCAGTAAGCTTTAAGTTTTATTTTCATATTATATCTGCAATGTGTAGAAGTAACATACATATATAAAAAGGACCGAATGTGAAATGAATTTGACATATTATGATTAAAATCATGGTGATGAAATAAGTTTATTTTGTAAATAATTTTCTTTGGTAATATACCTTTGCAGGACTGGAAAGCAGTTTTAATTTAGAAATGATTTTCTTCATAAATATATAATTTCGTAGTTTACTCCTTTTATTTTTCAAATATAAAAATAGAGTATATTGAAGCGCTGGGTATTTCATACGTATGAATCAATCGAATGGTCTATGACAGGATGATTCGTGATCCAGTAAATCCGTATTTGACAGCTGTACGCTTAAAATGCAGATTGTTACAACGCAAACGTTAATTTAATTCCCTTAAAACGTCAAACTTTTTAGTAAATAAATAAAGTTTTCTACTATATATGCAATGTGTAGTAACAGATTGTTGAGAATATTATATACAATTAAACAATATCTTCATTTTTATCGATTTAGCCATGCATCTGTCGAACGCATCTGTCGAACGCATCTGTCTGTTATGGCATCTGTCGAACGTAGACATAAGCTCATGTTAATTTATTAATCAATCCCCAATATCAGCTTGAAAGAAGAGAAAATATTTCGAGAAACACAGCGCAGTGACTTGTAGTGAAAAATGTGCTATTGAGATTAGTTTAAGGAAAATGATTGTAACATAACAAGAAATGGTAAAGAAAATATCTGTGAAGAAATTATAAATTTCATTTGTAATTTTCTAAAACTATCTTTAGGATTAAAAACATCTTTAATATATTGCAGTGACATAAAATCAATTTATTCATCTTTGTATGTATAATTATATATATATCTGTAACGTTATGGTAGATGTTGATTAGTCCGAAAAATTCATTTTCATGATTTAAGTTGATATGTCTCTCTAGATATTGGTTCTTTAATGTGGCCAAAGGTAATAGTGGGATTATGAAATAACACTAAGTTATTCGTACTGGCAAATGTGGTTATGAATAAAAGACGTAATAGTTGGTCCCTAATTGAATATTTTAGCCCCTAATTGGAAATTTTCATTGAATACCAGCCACACGCTTTAGGTTGAATATGAGTATTAACTAAAGAATATTTGGATTGAAAAGCGTAATTGAGCGATTTTATATTTCACAACAAAAGTTACTTTTATAATTTGCAGAAAACATGAAATAATTATAAGATAAAAAGACTTTTGCAATACCATGTTTTTAAATTTTCTGTTGAATCATGTAAACTTGACGATTCTGTGTATTAATAAGTACTTTTTAAAAATTTTTTGATGAATTATCCCATCAACTTGAAAGAAAATGATGAAATGCATAAAAAAGAGAGCAATTATAAGAAATTTTCAAACATTTATTTATTGAATAACATATATAAACACATTACCCGAATAATTTCGCTATTACGCTAATAGGTTCACTATTGCGTTAATAGATGGCGTCTGTAGCGCAGTTACTTTAGGCTCCAAACGTTACTTGTATTTTTACGTAATGGATTTTAAAATATGGCTAAAAGTATTAAAATAATGCATTATCATCGTGTTCTGAGCAATTCTAAAAGTTTCAAATGTCTATCTAGTCGGGTAGATAGTTAAAAATCGATTGCAAGATTTGTACCAGACAAACACACAAACATCAAAGCAAGTTAATAAAAACATGGTAAAAATGACTTATCAACATCTGCCATTATTACTTACTTACACACACACACACACACACACACACACATATATATATATATATATATATATATATATATATATATATACCTTTGTATGAAATATATACCTTTTGAAAATATTTCAGTTATTTTAATATTTCAGGCGAAGTGATGATACCTTTGTTCAAGATGCCAGTACTTCGGACGAGGCATCTTTTACAGCTGATGTGATAAAAACTGTTGATTGTATGGTTGAAGTTGTGGAGCAGATGACGTTACTGGTCTCTATTGTCGAGTAAGTTATTACTTTTCGATTGTTAGCAACTGCTTAAAAATGTTTTCATTGATATTAGGAATTGTTTACTTCAAACGCAAAGAAATAACTTCTGAAACATAAAATAAAATTATGTTATAAATTGGTATGTAGAAAAATACATATATTTATAAATGTTTAACTGAATGTATATATATATATATATATATATATATATATACTAGCTGAAAACCCGCACTTCGCTACGGAGTACATTCAAATTAAATACAACTGTCAATGTATGCAATTAATGCTAAAAAAATAAATAGATGTATATATTTATAATAAATGCGACGATCAATATATACAATTGATGTAGAAAAAAATTATATTTTTAAAAAAATCGTAAGGGTTATTTTTATAGACAAAATAATGTCCAATCGTCTGCCGCATTAGCAAGAAAAAAAACATCTTTTTGTCTATCTAGTTGTTATGCACGTGACGATAAATTTATTTAAAGTACCAGAAAAAGAAATCACGTGATCAGCATTTAATAAATTAAATTATAAAAATTAATATTTAAAAATTCACCAAAAATCAGAAAATAGAGGTAAAGATTCTAAAAATATTTCAGTTTAAAGGAATTTTTATGATCTTTCTTGTGATATAAATTTTATAACCCTCAAATTATTATTTAAAATGCAAACTTAAGAAAAAAAAACAGCTTGAAAATTTAAATAAAAAAAAAACCTAAGAAGAATTTTTCAAAAATCTCTCTTAGTGCATCCCTACACTATAAGAAGAATCGCCATGCAAAATTGCAACCCTTTAGGTCCACCGGTTTGGTCTGTGCGTTGTATGTCAGTGAGTCAGTGATTCAGTTACGGACCTGTTATATATATATATATATATATATATATATATATATATATATATATATATATATATATATATATATATATATATATATATATATATATATATAGATAGATAGATAGATAGAGAGAGAGAGAGAGAAATTATAGCTCACTTCTACCCAGACTTGGGTGTATATAATTTGAAGTGGCACTCTAAATGAATTTGATACAAACACAGTTTATACATGTAACAATGTTTATTGAATTCGTTGCACATATAGAATTTGCTTTTACAGCATTAAGCATACGTACTACTTGTACGAAATATATTTTAACATTCAATAGAAAAACATATTGCAATTACTCACAAACCAGCAGAGACTCAAACCAGCAGTACTGCCACGTATACTTTGGGCCTGCTAAGCACTAGCTCAGGATAACACCTTTTCAACCTTAACAACCTTTTTCAACTCTAACAACTTTTTTATTAATGACGCTGCATGGTATTTATACTAAGCGCGTATGCCAAAATTAGCATATCTCAAGCACCTTCTTTAATTCATTCACTCAAAAGTTCGATTCTTGTGAATCGAATCTTGTGTATACCTTACATATATATATATATATATAATGTTTTTGTATTTTTTCTAATATTTCAGTTACAGAGACCAGTCTGAAAATAGTGAGGCATCGCTTACTGCTGATTCTGATGTTAACCTCAGTCACCATTCATTTTTGGCTCAGGAGATGTTGCTCACCAGCGAGGAAATAGAGTATGTAAAATATCTTTTCATTTGCTTGTCTTACCACTTGAAAAAAATGGTTTCATAATTTCATGACGAAACGTGTTGGAAAAGTTTGGGAAAATGTAGGATGGTCTGCTCAGTATGGATGATTATCATTGAATTTTGCATGAGTGTAACTATTAAAATTACCTTTCGATTAAATATTACTGGACACGATAGTGATATAACCATGTTTGAGCAATAGAACGTAAGTAATGAATTAGTCTGCAAGTTCGCGATCTGGGAGAAGACACTACGTGAAGATTTTGAGTTCGAATATTTGTTGTACTTGCAATGAAACATAGTGGTCTTTCGGTAGTGTACAAGAAAGTTATATAAACGGATTTCGAAATCTTCATATGAAGTAATAAGGGTGTTTGGAAGTAAATATTTCCTGTGAGATGTTTATAATGTTTAAAAAATAGTTAAAAGTTCACCTGGATACGGAAAATATTTATTGCAACTTAACATCAAAAGTTGCTCAAATGAATTTGACCGTAGCACTAACAAGCAAATTAACAACAAGAATTCACCTAATTGTCCATCTTACTATAAATATTAATATTTGTACCATACCGTTCATAGTTGTATTTTTAGTGTATAATTGGTTAGTATTCGGTTATTGCAATTCTTTTTTTAAATAAAAATGGCGATTCCTTTTAAACTTTTCAGCAATTGGCATCATATTCATTTGGAATAATATTATATAAAATACCCATTTTTTTTAAAATTTCTTATGTCATAACACGAATTGTCAAATCCCTTTTCAATGGAAAATTTTGAATTTTAAGATTGACGTATGCAATGCGTAGTGCATCGCACATTTATTGCATATACCACTGTTTGTACTTATGCAACTATATGTTTAGATGGAAGTTCAGAAATGAAGAAATGTTTTACGAAGGAGACATCGCTGGTGCATTTGACTTTTATGATGAAGAGAGTATATTATTGAAACTGAAAACTTCTACTACTTCGATGGATATTACTGAATTACCCGAAAGCGACGTTTTGCCGGTAAATGACACCTGCACAGGCACAGAAATTATGTAAGTATAAACCCCGAAAAATAGAAATAACTATAGAAAAAGAGAAAAATTGTTTTGAGAGAAAAGCCATAAAGCTTCTGATCATATTTTCTATAAACCATTACCAAGGAATTACTATAAGTTAAAAAGGAATTTCATTGTTTTCTATTTCCAGCAGTTAAGGTTTTCTAATTGAGGTAAAAATTAAAATAATTCACCAGACGAAATCCTCTTTTAAGAAAATACTGTTGTCGTTTTTATCATGTCAAATGTTTTCTTTTATATTCTGTTTCACTGTAATGATAAGGTAATATCTTATAATAGAATTCAATTTTCATGATTTTTTATATAAGAGTTTAAAATATGAACCTCATTGTTATTGTAGAAATGCAAGTAATTTAAATAATGTTCAGAATACTTTGTCTCATAGTTTTTCCTGAATCATGCCCGTGTTCATAAATTTTCACTGACAAGTTTGCCTGCATGTTTCTGGTGATAGCTATCCAGAAATTATAGATTAACAATTGAGATTTTAGTGAGCGCTTTGCGATCAGGGATGTCGACCCAACTGCAATACACTATAAATTCTCGTCTGACTTTTAATAAATTTCGTTAAAAGATAAATTTAAATTCTTCAAAATTCATTTACTCACTGTATTCTATTATAAAAAGAGTGGACAAGCCAAGAAAGGTGCATTACAAATAAAACAGCACTGATAAAATATTTTTTCTAATGCAGAAACAGTGGAAGTATAGTGATAGTTTATTGGAATTTCTCTCACATATAAAACGAAACAAAACATTTTAATTATGAGAAGATGTCAGTTCTATTGCATAATAATTAGACCTCTGCGAGACTATTTTTCTAATATTTCTTCTTGACTATTTTCAAACAAATAATTTTAAACTATCTTTTACAAAGGTACGATTTTATATATATATATATATATATATATATATATATACATACCGAGTGTGTCATAAATTCGTGCAAAGTTCAAAAATTCATAATAAAAGAAGTAATGCTCGGAAAAATTTTCTGTTTATGCGAATAGGATCAGAGGGACATTGGATTTTTTTCCATGTAAAAAAAAAAAGTTTCCAAAAGTAACCGAAAGGGGGCGCTCACACGTCATACTGATACGTTTTATGCAAATCAGTCAAACTCAAACAGAAAATCAACAAATCACAATAACATGAGACTGTGCATTTATTTTAAAGTAATAGATCTTCAACTTTACTACCAGCACAAGGTAATAGGCAAGAGAGGCACGTCACGAAGCCCATTACAGCTGATTGTAGCATCGATGGCAGCGACTGTCTGTCGAATGACATTTTTCGGTTCCACCAAAGTGGTTGGGGAGCCCCGGTACACATGAGATTTTAAGTATCCCCCCCACCCCCCAACTAAAAATTTGCCGGTATCAAGACTGGTGATTGTGAAGGCCACTGAACCTTACAACCGCGACTTATAAAACTCGGTCTTCACTGAAAGATTCCAACAGGAACGTCTTGATATCACGTGAAATGTGGGGCGGGCACCATCCTGCATGAAGGTGATAACAGGTAACCCATGTCTTTCCTGTAATGCATGCTTAACGTGGTCACGCAAAAGCGTCCTCTTTCGGTTACTTTTGGAAACTTTTTTTTTTTTTACATGGAAAAAAAATTCAATGTCCCTATGATCCTATTCGCACAAACAGAAAATTTTTCCGAGCATTATTTCTTTTATTACGAATTTTTGAACTTTGCACGGATTTATGACGCACCCGGTATATATATATATATATATATATATATATATATTAATTAAAAAGAAAAGATAAAACCTTTACCTTTGTGCTCGAGGAATAAACAGGAAATCCAACGTAAATAAAGCACAAATAGCAGAAAGATGCAATTATTTTGCATACGGCCGTTTCGAAGCTACTTCAAGGAGGCTTGGATTTCGGCTTTTTTGAGCTGTCTCTAAGTTCTTTGCACTGAAGAAGCTCCTTTGTAGCTTCGAAACGGCCGTATGCAAAATAATTGCATTTTACTGCTATTTGTGCTTTATTTACGTTGGATTACCTGTTTATAATATATTATATATATATATATATATATATATATATATATATATATATATATATATATATATATATATATATATATATATATATATATATATATATATATATATATATATATATATATATATATATATATATATATATATATATATATATATATATATATATACTTTTACACTTTTTATTATTTTTCGTAAATACTTCTTGCTTTTTCTGTCATTTTCTGCCCTGATCTCTGTGTCATACAAGTGACATGTGAACTTCGAAAATTCTTTTTTATAAAGAGGAATATTTGTGCATATGGAATTTGGATTTTTGTTTTCAGGTTCCTGTTATATTTATATTCCATTTATCTTTGCAGAAATGAATCTAATACCGATGATGACAATGAACTCATGATTGTGACTGAATCTTCAGTAAGTATTGAAATAGTACACTTCTATTATTGAAAATAAAACAATCTTATGAAATCTCTTGTAATACATGTGTTTGTATGTTCATATGACGTGGAACTTGAGGTACTATAAAATTTGTAGTCACAGTGTGACGTTAGAAACATTCCAGATTCCTTTCAAGACAAAATAGGACTGTTAAAAGAATTTACCTGTCTAAAAATTACTCGGTCACCTAAATACTGATGGGTGATAGTCCTGTGTGGCATTGCTTAGTCAGGCTATCCACGAGGCTGTCCTAGACCTTATCATAGAACATTTCCCCACTTCTTTTAACAATCACCAGCGACTCTGAGTCGAACATTTTAAAACTAGATTTGGAATGAGTAAATAGATTATCGGCATGTAATTTTTTCATCTTTCTCGGGTTTTATTACTTTAAGTAGTGCCAAATATTTTTCTGTGGACATCTCTTGTTGTTTGACATCTCGTTTTCCTTTATACGCAAAATACAAGTGAAATGTGCTTCAAAAAACCATATAGACGGGAGAAGGTGACAACATTCAACTGAAAATCGAAACGTTTAAATTTACTATCTCTAATTAAATGCTTAATGGTCCATCATATAAACTTGGCATCATATTTAAAAACGATTAAAAATTAATTTCTCAATAAATTCTTAAATTTGTTTTAGAAAATCCTCGTAATACGAATAACATCAAGTTTGTTTACATCATCTAAAGATAATCAAAATTCCTTCATTTGAAAAACGTTAATTCCACAGAAGTAGAAAGTTTTAACATTTTCTCAAATAAAAATTGATCTCCGATGCATGAACTTAATACATAGTTTTTTTAAAAGGCTAATAATAGTAATTCCATTTTCAAAGTGCACCAGATGTATACAAGTAGCACAATCCAACTTTCCTTTTACAAAATAACATTTTTCAAATTGAATTATGTCTTTTCTGTTTATTCATGTCGGTAAAAATTATGCTGCATATAACTCTCTACACTGAGAAAGAAATTATATTAAAAATTAAGAGTTTTGGCCTGTGTGGAGAATTTCATTTCATTACCATGGGTTGGAGATATATAACTGAGCTAAAAATTTCCTTATTTTTATTTCAGCATCGAAAAAGAAAACGATTTAAAAGAGTTATGAGATTCTTCAAACGCCTCTCTTGTTTGAGGAAGGTGAGTATCATACGATCTGTTATGATGTCTAAATTTAGCCAATGTTTTCCCTTTTTCCGTTTTATGTAGTTCCTTTTCATAAGTTTGAAAATATTTTATCGCAGGGAATTATTTTAATTTCATAATGATTTTTATATCATCCTTAGATGCTAAAACAAACTTTTTTTTCCTTTTCAGCATGATGCCTGAACGCTTTCCTCTTTCTACGACCAACTGTGTTTACAGAACCGTAATCAGAATAAATGAAAACCCATGCCTATGTTAATTAATAAAATCAAACAATAAATGTATGGACATCCAAAACAATAGTAAAGTAATAAAGCAATAGTTTCCACCCACTTTTTGGTGTTCTTTGATTTTGTAATATTTTGTTCACAGTCACAGAAAAAAACATACGCAAGTATATGGATTCAGAGGTTCTAAAATCTGTGTTCAATAGCTTCGTAGAGTGTCTAAGTGGAAAACTACTGATGGAACATCTCACAATCGTGCCTTTTGCTAAGTCGTCGTTTTCACGTTTTAAGACTGCTGTGTACTCCCCTGCTGTGTATTGGACGCTATGTATTGGATTCATTCATCTCAATGTTAGCCTATGGAGAAAATGTGTCCAAGTATTGACGACTTTAATTCGAAGATTTTAAAAAGAAATTGTACTTTGTAATAGAGAAAGAAATTTTACGCTAAGGGAATATTTCATTTTTAAAAAGGATGCAATAAATATTTTTTAATTTAAATTATTCTGGCTAAAATCTACTAAATGTGTTTTGAACGCTCCTAAATTCATTTTATGGACGGCATTTATAATATGAATCTTGTTGCAAGGTGCAGAATAATTCAGGCTATCTGAAAATAACACTTTTATTGGATTATGTGCTTTTATGTAGCTGCAAATACATGGTGTTTCAAAATTTTTTTTTTGCCGATATATGGATTTCTAGCGGTTGTTCCCTTCAACCGATCGAGATGAGATTTTAGATATAGTTATTCAGAGGTATGAACTCGGGATTCTGCGAATGGCAACAAAGTGGCGATCACGGTTACGGTTATAAGCACATAAAGTCCAAATTTTCAAATTGCAACACCCACTTTTCCCGTCGCAAAATGCTCAACGCATGCGGTAACCCTAAAGAGCGTTGGAACGGTACGGGTATCACAAGAAAACGATGTGTTATGCAAGCACAAAAAACACCTCTGCGAACGGCCAACATAAACACGATGATGCAAGCCATGTGTAAAATGTGTTATCCAAATAAGAGTTTTGTTTTGTCCGATGCGTGTTTTCATCAGTGATTGGTGTCTAGACTCTGTCATATGCATATTTCCTGAACAGAAAAGCCTGAACCTTCAGTAGGTTTTTTGAAGAAAACTTACGTAAGAACAATTTCCCTAATAATTTCGGTAATTTAAAAGTTTAAAAAAAAATGACATTTTGACTCGAGTATATTTTAAGGACGTTTAGTATAGGGTTTTCTGTTTTCATACTTTCTTTAAACTTATGAAGGTGTGGGTTATTATCTACTGTGTATTGAAGTTTTTATACCACTATTGTGGGTTAAAAACTTCAATGGGGTGTGGCGCTATCGTTTTGCTACAGTGACGAAACTCCTAGGGTATAAATTTGCTGATGTTTGACTATAACCGTTACTCACTGAATTAGGGTATGTGATCATCTTTGCACTTCTATCTTTCTGTCTTTTCATTTGAGTTCTTTAGGATTGTATGTATATTTGCATTTAGGGTACTTTGAGCCCTAAGTGCAAGTTGTCCGTGTCTTTTTATTTGTTTTCACTATCTGTTTCAGTGGGGATCTCGGGACCTTGGGATGTCTTTTGGTTAGACCTGCATCCTATGCAGAAAGTTTCCCGTGTCACGTGTCCCGTGTTTCCCGTGTTCATCTCTTCACGGTGTCTCCAGACTCGAATGCGACCATCGTGGTGTTGCAGACAGAAGCGTGACTCGTCAGTAAAGACAATTTCATTCCATTCTGCCGTCCACATGCTTCTGTTATCGCACCATTGGCGGCGGAGACGTCTGTGGTTCTGCGTCAAGGGTAGACAAAGCAATGGACGTCTTGCGGACAGACCACTCTGCTGTAAACGGAGTCGAATGGTACGCGCAGACACTGTATGATGCGTTACAGACTGCATGTGCTGTGTTATGGTTCGTGATGTGACTGAGCGATCCGTCACTGTCATGCGCACAATTTGCCTGTCATCACGTGAAGTGGTGCGCTGAGGTGGATGCGATCGAACACGCCGGTTCGTCGTACCCTCCTGCATCCAACGATCACATATCCGCATTACAGTTTTTTGGTTTCGTCCAACACGACTACCGATTTCCCTGAAATATAATCCACAATCTCGTAGGCAACTATCCTTCCTCTGTCGAACTCGGATACTTGATCAAAAGATGATCGCTGTTTTCGACGAGGCATAATTGATCGTTTTTTTGAAAAAAACCACAAGAAAAACACAATTGCCGAACTTGAAATCGTCGAAATCTCCAAGCCTTAAATAGCGCTTTGAAGTGGCGCCACAGGCGCGCGTGATGTGCGTTTGCGCTGAAATTTTAATCATTTGCATATCTCACCTCCGCTAATTCATGTTATAAATGTCATATTATTTGCATGTTTCCTTCAGCGTGTTGCATTTACAGTGGCCAGCAGTGTAAAATAAAATCTTAAAGACCCATTATTTTCCCCGTTGGTAATACTTTTATTACTTCGCACTTTACTTTCGTGGGTAAAAATTCCGATTTTAATATTTGCAGCATTAATAAAAATGTTAATATTTGCTCATAGTTTAGATTAAACGAATTCTACAGTGTTGCATATATTTAACCAGAAATATGCTGCTCTATGATCATATTTTCTTACAGAAATGTTAAAGAGACCGGACCCAAAGATCGCTTGTTTGGTCGGTTTCGGTCATCACTTATGCGAAGGATAAACCGAGAAGGGACCAAATCTCAAGGACGATTCTAAACCCAAAAATAGAATTTTATAGAACAGGTCAGAAGTTACTTCCAGAGAATCCTTGATCAGTTTCAATTGACAGTAGAATTACGCAATATATACGAATTATTAAAATCACTGAAGTTTTGTAGTAGCGAGTTTTCAATGATATCAACAAAAGCAATTGAAAATTAAAAGTTTTTTAGGTGCTTTATTTCCTACATTTGTTGTTGTGGGATTACCTATCACTTGGCTATACGCCTTGGGATTACTATAACAGACATCTACACCACTCCTAAACCACTCCTATAACAGACAAAATAGCGATAGGCACTGCTAGTTATACATTGAATTACTCAGTTTCAATGTTATATTAACAGATGATTCAGTTTGTGAAGAAAGTGACATCATACTATTATTTTTATAATAGCATAAAAAAGGAATTAAAAGTTATATTTATTACATAGTAAAGAAAAATATTTCTTTTTCGTATTTCAGTAGCTATAATTAGACAAAATTTCAGTTCGCAGCGATGTATTTATGAGACTATGTTTGACGGGGAATTTTAAATACCTGCTAGAAAATAAAACCATCAAAAGCATCCGTGGAAAATATAAATAGAACCATTTTTTTTAGAGCGTAACAGTTATTTTATATAAACATTGCGCTTTTTCTACTAAAAATGATAAATTGCGCGAATAAATATGTCCCAACACTGTAGATCAAGAATTTTTCTTTAAGGACTAAGCTGAACTCCATACAAGTAAATGATGGATTGTTCCATACATGCATTAATTTGTTCTTTCTTACCGAAATGTACTCAATCAACTAAAGGAGGCTTCTGATGGTTTCATTTATTGAAGGTGTATTTCAATATTGTTCAGTTTTTATTAGAGGTGGAACTGAAAGAGATGTGAAAAAAGTTTCTCAAGTAAAGGAACAACACTCTTACCGCTTGTACCATAAGTATTACAAGTATAATAAATTCTGGTAAATATGAAATAGTGATATGACAGTTTCAATAGACTTGTATTAAAGCACGTTGACAACAGAAACGAAACTGAATTTGAATTCAACTAGAAACTTAATAGATAAGACAAATTGTGGAATTAAATTGGCTTTAATTGTGTAAAGTTCTCAATTTAGCTTTCAACAAAAGCTCTCTTTTTATTCTAATTATACTTTAAGTTCTCTACAGTGACAAAGCATGATTTATTCAGATTTATTCACAATCGAATTTAAAGAAATCTCATTTAATGAAGTTGAGATTCATTTTATGTGCATATTTTATGGACATATTTTGTGTAATAATTTTTTTACCGAAAATTTGCAAAGCTCCTAATCTAAACTGGAATCTGATTTTATTTTGTTAAATTTCTTAAACTTTTAAAACAAATAAAAATAGCAGAATTTTTATGATATAGATTTTACCGTAAGAGTCAATTCGAAATTTTTTTAAATAAAAACACTCTCTAATTTACGTTGTTTGTTGCACAAAATGGAATGTGTTATAAAAGAACTGCTTTCATTGGCTAGAAGCATGTTATTTAAATGTATTGGTACTCGAGGTGAATAAGATTTTTAATGGGGTATGAAAATATTTCTAGGTGTTTAACAAAAAACCACGCAATTATCGAAATTTGTACAGAAAACGTTTATGCCCCCTTTTAGCCCCTACGTTAAAACGTAGCAAAGAAAGACACTTTAAAGTACGGGTTGATTTTTATTAAACTGACACTACTCAGAGTCATCTCTAGCGCGATCTTTCAACCGGAATTCCACCAAAATTGATAAATGGACTAACGAAGACATAGGAAAAGGTTTCCTTGAAAAAAAGTTTCCAAATACCGCCGATAAAGGAAGGTGTGGCACTGTTGTTGTCGGCGCACCCGAGAATATGCACAAAACGTAAGTAAAAAAGTGCCACATCTCTGATTTTTATTAAACTGACACTACTCAGAGCCATCTCTAGCGCGATCTATCATACGGAATTCCACCAAAATTGATAAATGGACTAACGACGACATAGGAAAGGGTTTCCTTGAAAAAAAGTTTCCAAATACCGCCGATAAAGGAAGATGTGGCACTGTTGTTGTCGGCGCACCCGAAAATATGCACAAAACGTAAGTAAAAAAATAAAAATGCAAATTCACGACTACGTAATCGACAGCAGCGCCAGTATTACGGGCTATAAAGATAAGAAGTGAATAACGAAAAAGTGATAATAAGGAGACAAACGAATAGCAAAAAATTTCACTGCATAACCGTTTTATATCACAAATTCACTTCTCCTTCCTTCAATGTGACCACCGTCCTGGTGGACGACACATTCCATCCTGAACACAACGTTGTCGACGGCCGAGCGTAACATGTCATTAGGAATGTCCATCAGAGTCCCGGATATGTTGTCCTTTAGGGCCGCCAAGTTCGAGACTCCACCAAGATACATCTTGGACTTTAAATAACCCCACCGATAGAAGTCAGATGGATTAGGTCTGGGGCGCGAGGTGGCCATGGAAGCTGAAAAAAAGAGACTGATGACCCTTTCGTCTGTAAAGCGATGGCTCAACAGATTACTCACCGATCTTTATAACCCAAAATTCTGGCGCTGCTGTCTACTACGTAATCATGACTTTGAATTTTGATGTTTTAGTTGTGTTTCGTGCAAATTCTTGGGTTCGCCAACAAAAACAGCACTTATCGGCGACATTTGGAAGTTACTTTTAAGTACTGAATCATCAATATTGTGACAGGGTCTGAAAGCCACCGTGAACAGTGGCATAGATTAATTGTCTTTTAATGTGGCTGTACACATTGGAGGAAGCTTTTCGAAGTATTTGGAATATAGTTTCTGAAATTTTAGCATTTTGCAGTGGAGTACGGCTAAAATATACGCATTCCGGTGTGGTGAACAAGGAATGAGCAGAAAAGAATAATATATAGAAACGTGCTAATAAATGAATTGAATAGATCTATGTTTTCTATTTTATAATTAAAATAAAAAAATTCTTTTTGATCTTATGTCACTAATTGTTTTTTTTTAATAGACAGAAGTAATTGATGATCATCACATTAATATTATTTTTTTCTCATGGTATCTTGAAGGTTAACTAAATGTTAAACACATAATTTCATGAAAATCTCATTTACAAAATCTCGGGTTTGCTACAGTCTTCTTACATTTTTAAAAATAATAATGATATAGCAATGCATAAAATTTCACTGATCGGTAAAAAACGAAATACGAAAGTAGGAAGAAGTGTGGAAAATAAAAAGCTTCGATGGTTCAGGTAAAAGTGAGACTGGGAAAATATTGGAGATTTAAAATGGAGAGGAACTCCAAGCAAGAACTTGGTCCCGTGGATCAGAGAGAAAAGACTAGCGATAATGGCGAATTTTGGGACTTGAAACTGAACAGCTCTTGGAGCAGTTTCAGAAACGAATCAGAAGGAGATATGAAGGACTACACTGACAATTAAATGTTACGAGCAAGAAGGCTGCTCGCTTTCATGAGAAGACATATCACACCAACCGTTTAGCGAAGTATTAAAATTATATAAAATGAAACTCAGTATAAAAAGTGGTAGCATTACATTAAATTAAATTTGCATTTGAAAGCTTTAAGTTAGTGGTCTTTAACATTTTACGTTTGCGAGCCACTCCAATAAATTCGCAACGTTCCGCGGGCGACACATCTTGGAAATATGTGCTATAAGCAGAGGAAAAAATACATCATTTGTAAACGAGCTTTCAGCCTTTGAGATGATTGCTTGATTTGCTTTTTGAGACATGATGATAAAGGATTAATTCCTCCAAAACATGTCACTGAAGTTTATTGTTTAAGGTTTGTTTTAAAATGTTTTTCTACCTTAATAACCAATTTTAATTAAAAAAGGTATTTATTTATTATTTTCTCAAACAGCAGAATATAGGATTCTTTTTGCATGATCAAAATGTTTTGCCGGTCCGATACAATACCGTTGGGCATCATGTTTAACACATATAACCCGGCAATTTTTTTGAACATAACTCCCGTGTAAAACGGGGGTCACCTGTATATATATATATATATATATATATATATATATATATATATATATATATATATATATATATATACAAAAAATATAACGAGTATCTTGTTTACTTCACTTATTATAACATTTTATGCTAAGTGAAGATAGTTTCGTTGAAGATGCCAGTGCTTCGGATGATGCATCGATTACAGTTGCTGTGCTCAGAGTCGTTAACTGTGTGGTTGAAGTTGTGTAGCAGATGATGTTACTTATCTGTACTTACTAGTGAGCTATTACTTTTCGATACTTGGCATTTGCTTAAATAAGTATACATTGATGTTAGCAATTGTCTACTTCAAACGCAAATAAATTCATTCATAAAGCATAAATAATAAATAATCTTATTGTATAAATTAGTATTTAGAAACACCCATTTGCTTATAAATTCTTCGCCATACTATTTTTATCTTATATATATATATATATATATATATATATATATATATATATATATATATATATATATATATATATATATATATATATATATATATATATATATATATATATATATATATATATATATATAAACATACTACGGGCTTTGCCCCTAGGCTCGCTACGCTCGCTCCTCTGTTATGGCTGATAGCGAGATACATAGGGGTGATTCTCGGGCAATATAACAGCCATTTACTGTTGTCAGTCACCCTTATGTGAAGGGAAATCACTGTTGAATCACTGTTTCAGCTTTAAAATTGAATTAAAAATCGAAATATTAAGATAGAGACTAAAAATGAGGTTTATATGAATGAGAAAGCTTTCATATTCAAGATGATGTAAACATTTTCTTGGTGAAAAAGTGGGTTTATTGTCCATATTGTGGCTTTATTGTCATTTTTAATTTTGATGAAAATAATAGTATGTTTTAAATTATTTTTAAACAAATGAGGTCTTGTTTGAAGGAAAAATGTCCGTAGTCTTAGACTGTAAAAAGATCAAAATTCTACGATTAATTTTTGGCGAGTTATCGTAATCTGAACATGAAAAAGTCAATATTTTTCCGCAAAACATAAAATAAAAAAAAACTTAAAGTCCGATTAAGATGAGACATGTCTTACTTTCTTCCCCGCATTTATCTGCATCTATTGGTATCGGTCTCGACCCCATACCCCTAGCGGTTTCGGAGGAGATAGCGTAACAAGCTTTTGACAGCGGCGGCGGAGCCAGCTACTTTTTTTTAGAATATATATATATATATATATATATATATATATATATATATATATATATATATATATATATATATATATATATACCGTTTTTGCATTTTTCTTATATTTAGGTTATTATGGAGACCAGTACGGAAATCAGGAGGCATCGCTTACAGCTCATAATCATGTCAAGCTCAGTAATACTACATTTTTGGCTCAGGAGATGTTGCTCACCTGCGACGAAAAAGAATACGTAAACTCTCTTTTCACTTGCTTGTCTTACCAGAACCCATTGCTTTACCTGAATACCCATTAAATTCTGTACGGAAAATATTTATTGCAAATTAACATCAACAGTTGTTTATAATGAATTTGACCGGAGCTCTCTGAACAAACCAAACAACCAAATTAACAACAAGAAATCACCAAATTTTCTATCCCACTATAAATATTAATATTTGTAACATATCGCTGAAAGTTGTATTTTTAGTATATTATTGCTTAGTGTTCGGTTATTGCAATATTTTTTTATTAAAATGTTGATTTCTTCTAAACATATCAACAATTCGCATCATATTCATTTCGAATAAAATTATACAACATGGCGATTTTTTTTAACTTCTTATGCCATAACACGAATTGGCATATCTATTTCCAATAAGAAATTTTAAATTGTAAGTGTAAGTGTTGAAGTATGTAGTGAATAATGCATCGCACATTTAATGCATATAACACTGTTTGTACTTATACAGATATATCATTTGGTGGACGTTCAGAAAGGAAGACATGTTTTACGAAGGAGATATACCCGGTGCATTTGACTTTTATGATGAAGAGAGTATATTATCGAAACTGGAAACTGATGCTACTTTGATGGATATTTGTGAATTACCCAAAAACAACGTTTTGCCAGTAAATGACACCTACACAGGCACAGATACGATGTAAGTATAAAGCCCCAAAAATTGAAACATCTATATAAAAGAGAAAAATTATTTTTGAGGAAAAATCCATAAAGCTACCTATCATATTTTCTATAAAGCATTAACAATAAATTACCACCGGAATTCCATCGCAGAAGGAATTCCGGTGTACTCCATATCCAGAAGCTAAATTTTTCTCATTGCAGTTAGAAATTCAAAATTTTCACCAGAATGAAACCTCTTTAAAGAAAATGCTCTTCTCATTTTAAACATGTCAATTGCTTACTTTTATATTCTGTTTCATTGAATAAAAAATACATATTTCCCTGTCAAATGTACACCAGCTGCAAAGAAGTAGAACAATCCAATTTTCTTTTTCCATAACAGCAGTTGTCAAATTTAAACCCGTATTTTCTGTATATTCATCTGTTTAAAAATTATGTTGCATATAACTCGTTACACTGAGTAAGAAATTATATTAAAAAATGATGAGTTTCGTATGTGTGGATAATTTCATTTCGTTTCCATGGGTTGGAGATATATAATAGAGAAAAAACTTTCCTACTTTTTCTTTCAGCATCGTAAAAGGAAACGATTTAAAAGAATTATAAAATTCTTCAAACGACTCTCTTGTTTCAGGAGAGTGAGTATCATATAAGTTGTTATGATGTCTAAATTTAAACAATTTTTTCATGTTTTCCGTTTTAAAAGGTTCCCTTTGATAAGTTTGAAAATATTTTATGCTTTTGGAGGGAATTATTTCAATTTCATAAAGGATTTTACATCATCACTAGCTGAATACATATGCTTCGCTACGGAGTACATTCAAATTAAATATAGCGGTCAATGTATGCAATTGATGCCAAAAAATATGTATATTTATAATAATTACAACGGTCAATGTATCCAATAAATGCCAAATATATATATATATATATATATATATATATATATATATTCTAAAAAAAACTAACTGCCGCTGCAGCAGCCGCCGCCGCCGCTGTCAAAAGCTTGTCACGCTATCTCCTCCGAAACCGCTGGGGGTATGGGGTCGAGACCGATACCAATCGATGCAGAATAATGTGGGGAAGAAAGTAAGACATGTCTCATCTTCGTCGGCCTTTAAGTTTTTTTTAATTTTATGTTTTGTGGAAAAATATTGACTTTTTCATGTTCAGATTACGATAACTCGCCAAAAAAGGATCGTATAAATTTGATTTTTTTACAATCTAAGACTACAGACATTTCTCCTTCAAACAAGACTCATTTGTTTAAAAATAATTTAAAACAGACTGATATTTTTATTAAAATTGAAAACCCATTTTTTGGAAAAATTTATGCGTTTCGAGATATATAAATTCGATGCTATCAGACTTATTATGTTACAAAGAAAATATTTATATCAACTGGAAGATGAAAGCTTTCTCATTCATATAAACTTCATTTCAAGTCTCTATCTCAAAATTTCGATTTTTAATTGAATTTTAAAGAAATACTTCAAAAAAAATCTTCAAAAAATTCGCTTGCTTTGCAGAAGGATTGAAAGAAGATCCGATTTTTCACCCATCTTCATCCGGGCTTATACCCCCCATCTACCCGGGCTTCATCCATTTCGCCGGGAGGGGGGGAAGCTTCAACTGTAAACAAATGAATGACTCAATCGCTGTAAACAAGTATTGAGTCATTCATTCACTTGATTCACCAGAGGAGCGAGCGTAGCGAGCCTAGGGGCAAAGCCCCTAGTTTATAAAAAAATCGTAACGGATATTTTTATAGACAAAATAATGTAGAAGAAAATATTCAAATTCTTTCTAATAGAACATACTAAAGAATATAGTACAGTTAATATAGTACAGTTTGAGAAACATTTCTTTTACTGTATTTTAATATATTTTTGGATAATGGCCAATCGTCTGCCGCATTAGCAAGAGAAAAAAACATTTTTTTTTGTCTATTTCGTTGTTATGCACGTGACGCAAAATTAGTTTAAAGTCTCACAAAAAGAAAAGAAACCACGTGATCAGCATTAAAAAAATTAAATTCTAAAAATTCATCTTTAAAAATTCACAAAAAATTAGAAAATGGAGGTAAAGATTCGAAAAGGATTTTATTTTAAAGGAATTTTAATGATATTTCCCGTGATATAAATTTTATAGCCCATAGATTATTATTTTAAATGCAAACTTTAAAAAAATATATAAAAACAGCTTAAAAATTTAATTTAAAAAATGTAAGAATATTTTTTCAAAAATCTCTCTTAGTGCAGCTCTGCACTATAAGAAGAATCGCCATGCAAAATTTGAGTCCTTTAGGTCCAGCGGTTTGGTCTGTGCGTTATCAGTCGTCAGTCAGTCAGTCAGTTACGGAACTGTTTTGTATATATAGATTAGACGCTAAATCAAACACTTTTCCTCTTCAGCTCGAAGATTGAACGCATTTCTCTTTTTCCGACCAACTGTGTGCTCAGATCAATAATCAGAATAAATAAAAACCTGTGCCTATGTAAATTCACAAAATTTAACAATAAATGTATCGACATCCAAAACAATAGTATATAAATAAAACAATAGTTTTCACCCTCACTTAGATGTCCTTCTTTCATTTTGTAATTTTCAGTTCATAGTCACAGAAACACACACACATACATATACGAATTCAGAGGTTCTAAAATATTTGTTCAGAAACTTCGCAGTGTGTCTGAGTGATAAACTAATAATGTAACATCCTATAATCGTGCATTTTGCAAAGTGTTAACTTTCACGGTTTCAGGCTGCTCTGCACGAATCCTATTGCATTTGCTGACTTCAGTGCTAACCTATGTAGAAAATTTTTCCAAGAATTACCAACTTGTATTTGAATATTTTTTTTTAATTGTACTCTGTAGTAGAGAAATAAATTTTACGCCTTGTCCAAATTTCGTGTTTTTTAAATGCAAATAATATTTTAAAATTTAAATTATTCGTGAAAAATCTGGTATAGTGTGGTTTAATCTTTGCCTTATGGGGTGGGATAGCATCTATCCCTAGAATACGGGACCAAGAATGAATATATGTATCTCTCTCTATCTGTATATATATATATATATATATATATATATATATATATATATATATATATATATATATATATATATATATATATATATATATATATATATATATATATATAAATACATAAATACACTGCTGGCCACCCAAATTGCAACACTAAGAAAGACAAGAGCTATCACAACAAAATTTATTTTGTAGATAACATGTTGACCAAGTATCAAATGATTAAATTTATAGACTTCTGTGAAGTGTGGTTCCTGCCAAAATCAGTAGCCAGAGTAGCCGCCATTGTTGGAGATCACCGCTGCCCCACACCTCGGCATTGATTCAAAGAGACTTTGGATGAGTTCTTGAGGTACAGCAGACCAAGCAGCTTCCACACGTTGCCAAACTTGATCTGCAGTGGCAGCTGGGGATAGAATCTGGGTCAATCGTAGAGCAACCATGGACCACATGTTTTCTATCGTCGAAAGATCCGGAGAGAGAGAAGGCCAGGGAAGCAATTCAATCTGGCGATTGACGAAGAACCGTTGGACAATGTGTGCCACGTGTGGTCGCGCATTTTCCTGTTGAAATATGGCTGTGGGCAAGCCCTGAAGGTAAGGAAGGACAACTGGCTCCAACACCTCGGAGATGAAGCTCTGGCTGTTTAAAGTGCCGGCAATGCGTACTAGAGGTGTGCGAGAGTGATTCCAATACCGCCCCATACCATAATCCCCGGTGCAGGACCAGTGTGGCGGTGCATAACGCAGCTGTTCAGCTTCCTCTCTTCACGGTGTCTCCAGACTCGAATGCGACCATCGTGGTGTTGCAGACAGAAGCGTGACTCGTCAGTCAAGACAATTTCATTCCATTCTGCCGTCCACATCCTTCTGTCATCGCACCATTGGCGGCGGAGACGTCTGTGGTTCTACGTCAAGGGTAGACAAAGCAATGGACGTCTTGCGGACAGACCACTCTGCTGTAAACGGCGTCGAATGGTACGCGCAGACACTGGATGATACGTTACAGACTGCATGTGCTGTGCTATGGTTCGTGATGTGACTGAGCGATCCGTCACTGCCATGCGCACAATTTGCCTGTCATCACGTGAAGTGGTGCCCTGAGGTGGATGCGATCGAACACGCTGGTCCGTCGTACCCTCCTGCATCCAACGATCACATATCAGCATTACAGATGTTTGGTTTCGTCGAACACGACTATCGATTTCCCTGAAATATAATCCATAATCTCGGTAGGCCACTATCCTTCCTCTGTCGAACTGGGATACTTGATCAAAAGATGATCGCTGTTTTCGACGAGGCATAATTGATCGTTTTGTTTGAAAAAACCACAAGAAAAACACAATTGCCGAACTTGAAATCGTCGAAATCTCCAAGCCTTAAATAGCGCTTTGAAGTGGCGCCACAGGCGCCAGTGATGTGCGTCTGCGCTGAAATTCTAATCATTTGCATATCTCACCTCCGCTAATGCATGTTGTAAATTTCATGTTATTTGCATGTTTCCTCCAGGGTGTTGCATTTACAGTGGCCAGCATTGTATATATATATATATATATATATATATACAGTGGCCAGCAGTGTGTATATATATATATATATATATATATATATATATATATATATATATATGTATGTATGTATGTATGTATGTATACCAGTTGAGAAGTTAAATAAGGTAAAAAATTATCGTAAAAATATAAATTTTTCGAAATTTTAGCAAACTTTAGAGCTCATACTCGAATGGAAGGTATAAACCGATTTTATTTCTATTTTAACCCTTTTTCAGTCTCCTCAATTCGCAGCTTTTCCGTAGTATTACGACTTGAAAAACAAATTTTGAATTCTTTCGGCCTATCCTACTGTTTAGATTACATATCACTTGGTTATGCACTTTGAGATTACAAAGGTTTTCTCTTATATGTGGAAGGGATGACGTTAGAAGCCAAATTTTTTGGCCTTATGTAATGATTGTGATTTATATCAAAGTATCTTCCCTTTCCAATGGGTAATCTTCCATTGCCACTTTTATGCAAGGGTTTATGCATAGGCATAAACCCTTTCAGACATGATCCTACGATAATTAGTAATGCTGCTAGTTTTCGGAAAGAAAGGTTGCCATTGAAATCTACTTCGAGTTTCTCCTATATATCAGCACGTATTTTCGTCTTAGATATCTAACGTCTCAGATATGTAAAAATGGTCACATATTACACACATAAACTGCCATTGAACATAGCTGACAAGATCAAGAATCTGAAACTCGAATACACAATAATATTCATTAATGTGATAGTTACAGTTAGAATCACAAGGCAGATGAAAAAGGAATCAAATATGAACAAACAAACAAAGCTCGTAGAATCCATGTCAAAGTATTCAATTACGTTTAAAAAACGTAGTGGAATTCCAACTTATTATTAATAAGACATAATTGTCGGACGTAATTTTTTAAAATTAGACTGAACGGTTTGTGTTCAATCAGTTTTCCGAAAACAGGGCCTATGGTGGCCTTGTGGTACAGCGCGCTGGCTTTCGGTGCTGAGAGTGCTCAGATCGAATCCCGGCTTCGCGCCAACATGTCTCCGTTTGTGTCGTCTCTTCATAAGGGATAATACTGGTCCGCCTATCTGGTGCCCCCGTAATAAAATGACCAGAAAAACTGCAAGTGTATTATAGACGAATGTCTTTAGAACAAGTGTCCTCCAAATTGGTTTAAAAAATTATCCCAAAACGTTTCATCCCTAATGAAGTATTTCAATACTTAATTTATGCTTTATTATTTTATTGAAATGAACATAAATGTCTGACATATGCACAAAATGAGATGGGAGCTATAAAAACGCATGTTTTGTATACTTTTATTCTTTACAATTACAAAACGTTTATTAGAAGCGTATGAGTTGGACGACTTTTAGGTGGCGTTGTATGTATTCCTAGGATATGCGTACGTGTATAAGTGAATAAAAATACAATAGAAGGAAAATATCGAACAATCTTCGTCTTTAAGTCATTGTTGACTATGAATTTTACGCGCTACATGTTGTTGGAAAAGAAGGAAATAAACACTATGAGATATTGTTGCTTTGTTTGAACTTTAGCAATAGTTGTTAAACAATACTTAGAGAAATTCTTTCGACGCCATCTTTAGTCTAATACTGACCCTCTCAAAGTGCTGTCGCTATGCAGAACTTTGGGCGTTTATTTGTTGTTGGCGGTTGTATTGCCAGCGGCTATGTTCTTTACAAATTCGCAAAGGAATGGTGGAACATCAGAGTAAGTGGATCTTTCACGATTGGTCAAATTTTGACGGATTTAGTACTTAAAATTCACAGATCTACCCGTACTAGAGTGTTACTCATTCAGCTTGCTAAAGGTGTCGCAAATCATTTACATCTGAATCCCAGTTACTGCAGTTCTAGCTGCAGTTATTTTATCCAGTGTTGAATAGAGCTAATTGTGTGTGAAGAGGGCTATCATAAATTGGAATTTCATGCAGGAAAGAGATTTGAGTAGGGAAACAACAAGTTACAAAAGCTTTAAAAAATGTTTCTTATGTCATTAATGACAGTTATTAAAGTTTACAACGTTGTAAAGATCAAGTTAATAATCTACAGAAAAATATGTTTTTTGACTCCAAATTATCATAATACAGATATATCTTTAATGTTTCGAAAGAGAATATGCTAATTTAATAGGTATCTTACACATCGTTGACCTGAAAACCCTCAAGACAACTTGTAATTTTAAAAAACCGTAAACTTTGAAAGCTATTGGTGCTTACAGTAAATATATTTCAAAGTCTGGATTTAAAAAAAATTTAATTCACGATCTTTTTACTGAGAGAGAAAAATGTTCTCTGCGATATATATGTAGTATTTCTGTAATACTCCTGAAATATATGGGTCTAAATTTAAAATTTTTCAAATATTCAAACCTATCATGAAAGAAGTGTGTATATATATATATATATATATATATATATATATATATATATATATATATCAGTTTTTTTTGCTCGTTAAATGTACTAAAATATCAAATATAAAATATATCTTCGTTTCCAACATGTTTTTTAAAATTTGTTTTTACCATAGCAAATAGGTTACAAGCTATCCGAAATTTATATTAAACAGCTGTGGAACTGATAAATTATAGAAGAATGCTATCTTGCATGTTAGAATAGTAGAAGAAATTTCCTTGACTGTGAATTTTTAATCAATTTTTAGCAAGACATTCTTCGTATTTTATGTCTATATGTGATGTTTAAAAGTAATTTTTTTTCCATTACAGAATTCTGGGCCACCTTCCATAGTTGAAGTAAGTGATGTACAAGAAAAATTAATTTTGTGGTATTTTAAAAAGTTTAGGTAGTGTAAAACATTGTAAACATCTTAGATAGAGAAAATATGCCATAAAATATCATAAATAGATGATCATATGTATTGAATGCTTCATCGCTATTTGAAAAAAAGAATATTTCTTTCAATTAAATATTTATATTGATTTATTTAAATGTTAAATAACATTATACCTTTCTCAATTAATAAAATGAGAATGTATAAAACTTCTTAACGCTGCATAAGTATCAATCCTTTTTGTAAACCTTTTAATATCACTTATACCCGATAAATTGCTAAGAATCAAGGGAACAGATTTCTCAGCCGCACCGGCCTTGGCAACAAGTTGGAGCCAAAAGTTTTTGACGCCAACTTGGCGCAAAAATTTGGCATCAAAAGTTTTTGGCGCCAACATAACGAATCATTCTCGTCAAAACTTTATGACGCCAACTTTTGCCTACTCCGCACACCTATTAGGCCTAAAATCCACAATGTAAACAAAACATCAATAACGACAAAAAAAATAACAAATAAATTAAAAACAAACTTACCATTGATGTATTAAACTTCCAAAAACATAACAGGAATTCCAGGCGGTAAGTAAAAGACGTCACTAATATATCTTCTGCTGACTGTATCTAACTTCCTAAAACAACTTCCATTCTTTCTGTATATCAGAAGTTTTGCGTTTATTTAAAATTTCAAAAGTTAAAATAAATATTTCCTCCACAGTCAATTTGCTTGCGGAAAACCATGAACCAAAACGAATGCTTCTTTGAGAACCACACTCTTTCCCCTCCCTCTTATTTCGACAGACCCAAACATACCCATCAGAAACATTATTCATCTTCCTCAAATCCATTTTCACATCACATTTACTACAAAATAATTCAGGTTTTAAAAACCTCACTTCCCATAAAAATTCAGAAACAACATACGATCAGCATGTATAAAACCATGAACAATTGACTGATTCACCACCCCTTTCGCAAATCTATCGCAAGAATAACGCCCTCTAACATTGCCCAAAATCCTACCCTGATATTTACTAACAACCTCCTTCACGCTCAACATAGCAGCCATCAGAAATCTCAAGAATTCGAAATCCAAAAACTATCAAACTATCAAACTAATCGAACCTTAGCACAATTGGAGTTTAGTTGAGGAGTCCCTTGGCCTGTCTGCTTTATCTCCTGTAAGCAAGATAAATGGAATCACGGTGGGAGTGCTCAGTAGTTAAAATTTTAAGAGGAAGTAAGTATTAAGAAGAGAATTACTCGTGAGAGATAACAACTAAAAAGTTAATTTTAAGAGAGAAAAATAATTACAAGTAAGTTACAAGGACGGCGCTTACACATGAGAGAAAAAAAAAAGAAAAGAAAATTTAAGTAGAGAATTAAGATCCACAGAAATAAAAATAATAGTAAAAGAAGAGTACGACCAACAACAGAACAACGATTAAATACCCATTCAAACTGGGTTGCCAGACAAAATCCATGGCTTCCATGACAAAACACAAAATCGCCAAACTTGGAAGGAAATTGCGTCTACGCCGAAAGACAAAATCTCCAAGCTTGGCAGAAAGTTACATCCATGCCAAAACACAAAATCGCCAAGCTTTCAACGCGGTGCGTCTGAGAAATCTGTACCGAATCAAGCAGTCTGTGTATCAATATTAGATGATTTTAAATAAGAATGAAATAAAATTAAACACCGATTCTCAGAGTTTGGGAATAATATAGAATACAATGTTTTTAGCATATTAATGTTTGTTGAGCAAGTGATATTGAAATGCAGGTTTTGCATACGATAGATATAAATTTTTTCATACTAAATGACTCTAACCATTATTTTTAAAGAATTATTTTTGCATTTTTTTTCTTAGCGAAAATATACTTTGACTTATTTTTTTAAGATCAGAAAATGTGATTATACTTCTACTGAACTTTCGAAATAGAGGTAAAATACCAGTAAACCGATTCTAATGTGTATTTCGGAAATTATAAACGCATCATTTTAACTTTAATAAATCTCTTTAATAAAGTTCTAGAAAGGAGACAACAAATTAAACTCTCAAAACTCCCAGGTATCTCAAAAGACAGCTGATGTGCATGGAGAAGAGATCTCGGCTCGACTCGTAGTCCTAGAAAATACAGGGTATAGTGCCAATCAGGACTTTGAACAGATTGCACATGACCCTTACTTAAATATCTGATATGTTAAAGGGAAAAGATAACCTACTGCATAAATAAATTGTGTGGGCGCGGTACCCCAGTTGGGAAGAGCAATCTGAACGTCCGTGGTTCAATGCTCGTTGCTGCAAATCTACCGCAATCTTCACTAACGGTGGCAGGGGCACGTAAAATAGGGCGTAGCTCCAAGTTTTCAAATTTACCTCTGGAGGTGCGGGATCAAGTGCTCCGGTCTCGTCACTTGACTCGGTTCAAAATTACGGGACTGGTCATTTATCCAAGTCGGATTCCGACCCTTGTGGTGCTGATTCAAAACAGGAGCCGCACCTTCATCGTCTATAGCCTTCTGGACTTAATCTGATGGTACTGTCGGTCAAGGGCATAAGCAATAACAAAAATTGTACGTCGACCATTTTCCATGATTGAAAGTAATTCACTCTAGGATAAAATGGAGAAAACAAGCGAAGATTACACTTTCTCCAGGAGCTTCTGATTACTCATAAATAGTCCAGCGTTTGATGTCCCTCCCTGATAGAAATTCCTTCGTAACATTCTCATTCTAGGGATTGCAGTACTCATAAATTCTATACGTTATGCTTATTTAAGTTGCGAACGTTATAGAGTAATTTCTGCCATGCTATATAATGCATAATATTTCTCAAGAGTTAGTACCTTTTTACTCATATGCATTGTTAATGTTTGTTAAGCAAGTAATATTGAAATACAGGTTTTGTAGACGATAAATATAAATTTTTCCTACTAAATGATTGTACCCATTATTTTTAACGAATTATTTATTCAATTTTTCTTTCTTAGCAAAAATACATTTCGAATTATTTTTTAAGATCAGAAAATGTGATTTTACTTTTACTAAAATATCAAAATAGGGGTAAAAATATAAGAAATCCGATAAAATGTATATAAACTGGAATTTTAAAATGCGTTGTTTTGACATTAATAAATCTCTTTAATAATGTTCTGAAAGGCGAGAAAACAAAGGAAACCCTCAGAACTCCCAGATACCTACCTCAAAAGGCAGCTGACTTGCATAGAAAAGAAAAGATCTCGGCTCGATTTGTAGTTCTGGCAAATACAGGGTATAGTGCCAAAACAGATTGCACATGACCCTTAGTTAAATATCTGATATGTTAAAGGGAAAAGATAAACTACTGCATAAATAAATTGTACGTCGACCATTCTTCATCACTGAAAGTAATTTAATATTGGATAAAATGGAGAAAAAGCACAAAGATTAGACTTTCTCTAGGAGCTTCTGATTACTCATGAGTAGACCAGCGTTTGATGACCCGTCCTAATAGAAATTCATTCGTAACTGTCTCATTCAAGGGATTGCAGTACTCATAAATACCATACGTTATGCTTTTTTAAGTTACGAACGTTATAAAGTAATTTCTGTCATGGTATATTATGCATAATATTTCTCAAGAGTTACCTTTTTACTTATATGCATTGCTGTTTACAGGTGTCCTCAACTTCCACCTCAGAGGTCACAGCTAGTGATATTGATATTGAAGACCAAGAAAGAAAGGATTATGTAGTAAGTTTATTTCAATTACTTTCATCATAAAATGTATTTATAAAATTTATTCTGAGTGACCAGCTTCACTTAAAGCATATAGTACTATTATTGTAAAACTTTTTAATGTAAATTCCTCCAATTGCAACACAAGATTGGAATAGACAAGTTAGCCACTGCATTTCCTCGCTGGAAAGTATTTCATGAAAACTTTTATGTTCATGGGAGGCGACGTGAAATCTTATTATACTTTAAACTACCAAAATAAATAAAAAAAATTATTTCTTGTTTATTTACGTTTAATCTATGAAATATCTATTTGAAATTTGATTGAGTATTCTACAATATATATGCATACATATATATCAAGTGTTGCGTAATCCATTATACCACATGACATATTTCTCATGTGGCTTGAGACCCACTGTCATACCTTTAAGGATTTGAAAATTGCAGAGGGCGCATTTTTGCGGATTTAAAAGGCGAATATTCTAAACTAGCGGGTTCCCATAGCTACAATTATTTTACTCTGCAGGTTATTTTTAGGAAAGCAGTTTTTCAAAAAAAGCAACATTGTGTTTTCTTCATATGTCCTCTGTGTGCTTCATTATTAAAAATACACAAATTATGCCACATCTTTTATCCAATACCATTGATGAGCACGCATAATTTGTACGACACGTTTGTAAAGGAAAACTTTTGCAAAATAAATGTTGAACAGTGTATAAAACACCACAAAGCTACTACACAAATTTTCTCGGGCACGTGAAGAGCAAAGCTAATCACAACGAAATAAAATGCTTTTACGTTAAATAATTGATTACATATGGACGTTAACTTTTGGCCAATTTTAATTTCTGTCAACTACTTAAAAGTATAGATGAATATTATTATATTATTTTAAAATCTGGAACACGATAAGTCTTTGAAGTATTTATTTTTAATATATTGTATTTGTATTAATTTTCCATGTGCGACCGTCTGAATTTGAATATTGTTTCAGATGATTTTTGAAGAATCTGAATCTCCAGTAGAAAACGTTATCCCTTCTGTTGTGAGAGAAGAATCACCCTCTGTTCCACACGTCCAGTGAGCTTTAAGTTTTATTTTCATATTATATCTGCAATGTGTATAAGTTACACACATATATAAAAACGACCGAATGCGAAATGAATTTAACATATTGTGATTAAACAAATACTGATGAATTAATTTTATTTAGTGAATAATTTTCTTCGGTAATGTACCTCTGCATGACTGGAAAGCAGTTTTAATTTAGAAATAATTTTCTTAATATGGATAAAGTTACTGCCTTTACTCTTTTTCTTTTGCGAATATAAAAATAGAGTATGCAAATACACTGGGCATTTCATACGTATGAATCAATTGGATCATCTATGTCAAGAAGCTTCGTGATCTAATAAATCCGTATTTCTCAGCTCTAAGCTTATATTGCAAATTTTTACAGCGTAAAACGTTAGTTTCATTCCTTTAAAAACGCCAAATTTTTATTGATTAAATAACGTTTTCTCTTAAGAAAAAGTAAACAGAGATAGTGTTGAGAAGATTATACATTAAACAGCATTTTCATTTTTATCGATTTAGGCATGTGATACCTGTCAAAGGTAGACATAAGCTCGTGTTAATTTCTAAATCAATCCCCCATATCCGTTCGAAAGTGAAGAAAATATTTCGACAAATATAGGGCAGTGAGTTGTAGTGAAAAGGTTGCTATTGAGATTAGTTTGAGGAAAACAAATCTAATGAATAAGAAAATGTAAACAAAATAAACGTGATAAAATTATAAATTTCCTTTGTAATTTTCTAAAATTATCTTTACTATCATTAAAAAGCAATTTTTATATATTGTAGTTATATAATGTCAATTTTTTCATGTGTATCTCTATCTATCTCTCTCTCTCTCTCTCTCTCTCTCTCTCTCTCTCTCTATATATATATATATATATATATATATATATATATATATATATATATATATATATATATATATATATATATATATATATATATATATATATATATATATATATATATATATATATATATATATATATATATACGATGAATAATACGAATGTCATTTAAATTTAACATTTGCAAATATTTCACTTATTATAATATTTCAGGCAAAGCGATAATAGCTTCTTTCGAGATGCAATTGCTTTGGTTGACGCATCGATTCCAACTGATGTGCTAAAAGTTGTTGATTGTATGGTTGAAGTTGTGGAGCAGATGACTTTACTGGTCTCTACTGTCGAGTAAGCTATTACTTTTTGATTTTTGGCAGTTGCTTAAATAAGTGTTCATTGATAATAGCAATTTTTTTTTTAATTTCAAACGAAAAGAAATGCGTTCTTAAATATATAAATAATCTTATTTTATAAATTAGTATCTAGAAAAATCCATATATTTATAAATTTTTAGCTGAATATATATATATATATATATATATATATATATATATATATATATATATATATATATATAAATCACCGTAAGAATGTAAGAATGTCGCCATCTCAGCCGTAGATTTCGGATGTGGTTCCCTGGTCCGTAAGTGTCACTCTTACTCGTCCCATAAATGTTCTTTGGTTTAACGTCGGGACTCTGAGCAGGCGAGGGAATACTTTCTACATCAATATCTTGATACCACTGCATGACAGATGCGGCCACATGACATGGAGCGTTGTCGTCCTGGAAGTATCATTCGTCCATGCCATAAAATTGCCGGAGCGTATTAAGATCCCGATTGTCCAAAATGTTCCTGCAGGCGTCGGTATTCAATTTACCAGGAACAATATCTAAGTGGTCCTAGGCCATGCTACAAAAACACCCCCAAACAAGCACACCACCACCACCGAACTTGAGAGCTGGAACGATGCACTATAGTAACAAACGCTCGCTTGGGATTCGCGAAACCCGAGCACATTCATCCGACTCAAACAGCATCTAGCGTGACTCGACGCTCCATAAAACAGTTTTTCAGTGGTCCACTGTCCCGTTGCGATTTTGGAAGTACCAGGCGAGTCTGCCAGCTTCGTTGGATGGGCTGATGTTTGGTTAGTGTTCGGCATCTCATCTGTGGATATTGATGGCGTGCAGTTTCGCAATGTATCCGGGTGCACCTTAACCACTGCTGCCAGTTGAAACTCATTGTTGATGGTTTTTAGTGGTTTCTTGCTGTTCTTATGAACCTCACGCTTCAGGACACACAGATTACGTTCGGTCAGTTTACGGGGACGACCAACGTGTGCAGTTCGTGTCCCAAATATATATATATATATATATATATAATATTTTGCATTCTAATATTTCAGTTACAGAGACCAGTCTGGAAATGAGGGGACATCCGTTACTTCTGATATAGATGTCAACCTCAGTAATCGTACATTTTTGTCTCTGGAGATGTTGCTCACCAGCGAGGAAATAGAGTATGTAAAATCTCTTTTCATTTGTTTGTCCCTTGAATAAAATAGTTCACAATTACATGAAGAAATGTGTTGGAAATGTTTGCATAAATCGGGTAAAATTGAACGATGTTCTGTTTAGGATGGATGACTGTCATAGAATTTTGCATGAATGTAATATAAAAAATATACACTGAAGTACCACTGAATTAGGGATAGCAAAGCCTATGCAAATTGTGTAGCGCTGCGCATAATGTATGCGCAAGTGAGGGCGCTGTGGTAACTGCATAAATAGCGCGTACTGTGGTTGTTCTGAATTAGTTGTTGGAACTGCCAGTATGGGTAAACGCCAGTATGGGTGATTTAGACGCCTTCGATCGCGGACAAATCGTAGGTGCGCGACGCATGGGCCATTCAATTTCCGAAATCGTCAGACAACTAGGATTATCAAGGTCGACAGTGTCAAGAGTATACCAAGAATACATGGATGGTGGAAAAAAACCAGCGATCGGGCAAACTGCAAAGGACAATTAGCCTTGACAGTGCGTGGTGAGAAACGGCTCAGGCGTATTGTACGTAGCCAGCGAAGCCAAACATTAGCTCAAATTACCACCCAGTTTAATGACTGTGCCAGTCGTACAGTCAGTAAACGGACTGTGCAACGCTCGCTTCACCGTATGGGTTTCGGGAGCCGTCGACCTACGAGAGTTCCATTGCTCTATACTCGCCATCGGGCTGCACGTCTTGCCTGGGCAAGAGAACACAGAGACTGGAGTGTAGAGGACTGGAAACTAGTAGCATGGAGTGATGAGTGTCGATTACGACTACTTAACGCCGACGGGAGGCTGAGAATATGGCGTCAGGCTCATGAAGCCATGGATCCTGCATGCCTGGCTGGAACTGTACAAGGGCATGGTGGCTCAATCATGGTCTGGGGTGTTTTTTCGTGGCACAGTTTGGGATCTTTGGTGCGTGTACCAACCTCCCTCAATGCATGTCGGTACGTAGAATTGCTGGGTGATCACCTCCATCCGTTTATGCTGTTCTGTTATCCGCATGGTAAAGGAGTTTTCCAGCAAGACAACTGTACCTCTCACAAGTCCCGGTTGGTTACTGGCTGGTTGGATGAGCATTCCTCTGATTTCTCTGTCATGAATTGGCCACCTAGAAGCCCAGACTTAAATCCTATTGAGCACCTTTGGGATATTTTGGAACAAGGTGTGAAAGGCCATCACACAGCACCAAAGAACCTTACTGAATTATGGATAGTTTTAGCCAATATTTGGCAAGCCATTCCCGTGGAAAATTTCTAGAAAATTGTTGAATCTATGCCTCGTCGTGTGGCAGCCGTTATCAAGGCCAGAGGAGGCCCAACTCGTTACTAGGTAGGTATCCCTAATTCAGTGGCACTTCAGTGTAGTTCGTTTAAAAAATACTGGATACGATAGTCATATAGCCATGTTTGAGGAAAAAAAGGTAAGCTATGAATTGATTTGCAAGTTGACGAGCAGGGAAGTAATTGCTGTTCTTGCAATGAAACATAGTGGTGTTTCGGTAGTGTACTAGAAAGTTATAAAAACGAATTTCGAAATCTTCATATGAGGTAATAAGGGTGATTTGAAGTAAATGTTTCCTGTTAGATATTATTTAATGTCTATAAAATTAGCAAAAGTTCACCAGAATACTCATTATTTTCTGTACGGAAAATATTTAAACCAACTTAACATCGAAAGTTACTTAAATATGTTTGACAGTAGCACTCTGATCAAACAAAACAGCCAAATTAACAACAATAAGTTGCCTAACATGCCACCCTACCATAAATACTAATAAATGTAGCATATCGCTGAAATTTATATTTTTAGTATATGATTGCATAGTGTTCGGTTATTGCAGTTGTTTTTTTAATCAAATTGGCGATTTATTCTAAACATAGCAACAACAAATTGACATCATATTCATTTGGAATAAAAATTTACAAAATGGCGATTTTTTAAAAAATTTGTTAAGTTATAACACGAATTGGCAAATCCCTTTTTAATGAAAAAATTAAATAGTAAGTTTAAGTGTTGACGCATGCAGTGCATAGTGCATGGCACATTTAATGCATATACCACTGTTTGTACTTATACAACTCTATCTTTAGGTGGAAGTTAAGAAACGAAAAAATGTTTGTCGAAGGTGACATCGCTGGTGCATTTGACTTTTATGATGAAGATAGTATATTATTGAAACTGAAAACTTCTACTACTTCTATGGACATTACTGAACTACCTGAAAACGATGAACATGTTTTGCCAGTTATTGACACCTATACAGGCACAGAAATAATGTAGGTATAAAACCCAAGAAATGGAAAGCACTATAAAAAAGAGAAAAATTCGTGTTAAGAGAAAAGCCATAAAGCTTCTTATCATATTTTCCATAAAGCATTACCAAGGAATTACCATAATTTAAAAAATTTGAATTCCGGTATATTCCATTTCCAGCAGCTAACTTTTTCTGACTGCAGTTAGAAATTAAAAATTTTCACCAGAAGGAAATATCTTTTAAGAAAATGCTGTTGTCATTTTTATCGTGTGACATGTTTCCTTTAATATTCTGTTTCATTATAATAAGAAGGTTATATCTTATAACAGAATTCGATTCGCTTGGTATTTTATTTAAGAGTTTAAAATATTGAAGGAATACTACATTGTTATTGCACAGTCATTAGTAATTTAAATAATGTTTAGAAAACTATGTCTCATAGTTTTTCCTGAATCATACCCGTGTTCATAAATTTCCGCTTACAAGTATGCCTACATGTCTTCATCGATAGGTATTCAGAGATGATAGATCAACCAGTTAGATTTAAATTAGCGTCTTTTGATCTCGGATGCCAACCCAACCACAATGCCCGTTAAATTATCGTCTGATTCTCAGTAACTCTTGTTAAAAGAAAAATTGAAAATCTTCAAACTTAATTTACTCACTACATTCTATTATAAAGAGAATCATAAATCCACAAAAAATAGATTACAATAAAACAGAATTAACAAAATATTTCTAATAGAGAAACAGTACAAGTTTAGTGGGAGTCTATTGGAACTTCTGTCAGATACAAAACGAAACAAATATTTTTATTTTGGGGATATTGCAAATTTATTACATAAGAATAAGACCTTCGAGAGACTATATTCTAACTATTCTTTTTGATTATTTTCAAACAAATAAATTTAAAGTATCTTTTATAAAGGTACGAATATATATATATATATATATATATATATATATATATATAAACTATACTTTTTTAATTTTCGTCATTACTCCTTACGTTTTCCTGTTATTTTCCTGCACTCATCTTACTGCCATTCAAATAACATGAGGACTTTCAAGATTTTCAGATTCTACATTTTTACAACGATTAATCTTTTTGCATATGGAATTTTTAGTTTTTTTTTGGTTCCTGTCATATTTATAATATGTTTATCATTGCAGGAATGAATCTAATACCGATCTTGACATTGAGCACACGATTGTGACAGAATCTTCAGTAAGTAATAAAATATTATACTTCCTTTATCTGTTATTAAAAAAACTTTCTTATGAAAACTTTTAGTATAAATGCTTTATGTATGTTCATATGATGAGGTATCAGTGATACCATTAAAATTGTAGGAAAAGTGTGACTTTAGTAACAGTCCAGTTTCTATTTAAGGGAACTACTATTCGAAATTATCTCAAAAGCAAGCTATCAACTTTCACAATTCTATTGACCGTGAACTCTTAATTAATCTTGCAAATTATGATCACGCTGACCCCACTAACAGGAAAAGGCATCGTGCCATCCTGAGTATTTGGTCTTAATTTTTGCTTGTCCTCGTCATCTAAATATATATATATATATATATATATATATATATATATAATTTAAAAAAAACAATACTTGGCTTTGCCAAGGCAAAAAACATTTAAAATTTTTTATAAAATATAATAAAAATCTATTTACTATCCTTAAACTTCCTTCTAGCTAATATATTTTTGTCTCTGAGCAAATCCTTTTGGATTTACGCTTTATCGTTGTTATAGAACTCGCGGATTCTGAACATTATCTCTCTATCCTTTCACTTTCCTTCCCTCTCTCTCTCAACTTGCTAATTGAAATCCAGCTTACAGACAGCCATTGACTCCACCCCCGTCCATGAATCAACTCGAGGATCCTGGAGACAACCAAAGAGAACTCTTCTTTTCACCCACCAAGTCTGACCAAAAGTCTCTCTGCTTCACTTTTTGTGTTGCATTTTTCTGAACTGATGACGCTATTCTTCGAACTTTCAATACTCATTTCAGTGGTACTTCCGCTCTCCGCTGACATTCTTCTGAAATATCTGTGTTTGAAGGCGTTGGCCTAGGTAACACAGTTAGCCAATTGTTCCTATGGTCCTATGGTCTTTAAGGGAATGTTAAATGTATTTGCATGTTCAAAATCACTCACTCACTTTAACACTGATGGGTTGCAGTGCGTAGTTGGGCTGGTCCAATACCTTTCATAAAACCTTATCCCCCGTTTTTCAACAAACCTGAGTTCCCCCAACCGAACATTTTATAACTATATTAAGACTGACGAATACGTAAATAAAGTATCAGCATGTAACATTTTCATCTATCTCGGGTTTTATTACTTTAAGGAGCGTGAAATATTTTTCTGCGTACTGCTCTTCATATTTGAAATCCGTTTTCCTTTACGAGCAAAATACCTGCAACATGGGCTTCAAACAACCGTATAGACGAAGTAGGTGACAACTTTCAAATGAAGACCAAAATATTTAAATTTCCCATCATTAAATGCTTAATGGTCCATAATATAAACTTACCATCATATTAAAAAAAACGATTAAAGAGCAATTTTTAAATAAATTCGGAAATTTGATTTCAAAAATCCCCGTATTACGAACACCATCTAGTTAGTTTACATCATCTAAAACTAATCAAAATTCCTTCATTTGAAAAACGTTAATTCCACAAAGGTAGCAAGTTTTAACGTTTTCTTAAAAAAAAATTGTCTCTAACCCATGGACTTAATACATAGCTATGTAAAAAGGCCAATAATAGTAATTTTCTTTTCAAAAGTAGAGCAAATGTAAAGTAGTAGTATAATCCGATTTTCCTTTTAAAAAAAATAGCATTTGTCAAATTAAAACATGTGTTTTCTGTTTATTCATGTGTTTAAAAATTATGCTGCATATAACTCTCATCACTGACAAAGAAATTATATTAAAAATGAAGAGTTTATTCTGTGTGGAATATTTCATTTCATTACCATGGGTTGGAGATATATAACTGAACTAAAACTTTCTTACTTTTTCTTTCAGCATCGAAAAAGAAAACGATTTAAAAGAGTTATAAAATTCTTCAAACGCCTGTCTTGTTTGAGGAAGGTAGGTATTATATAAGATGTTATGATGTCTTATTTTAAACAGTGTTTCCATCAATTCCATTTTAAGTAGTTCCCTTTGATAAGTTTGAAAATATTTTATGCTATTGGAGGGTATTATTTCAATTTCATAATTAATTCATACTAAATCAAACTGAATGTTACGAAATCAAACTCTTTTCCTTTTCAGCATGATGACTGAACGCTTTTCTCTTTCTACGAGCAACTGTGTTTACAGATCCATAATCAGAATAACTGAAAACCTGTGCCTATGTTAATTAATATAATCAAACAATAAATGTATGGACTTCTAAAACAATAGTAAAGAAATAAAGCAATAGTTTCCACCCACTTTTGGGTATCCTTTGATTTTGTAATATTTTGTTCACAGTCAAAGAAAAAAACTTACGCAAATATACGGATTCAGAGGATTTAAAATCTGTGTTCAATCGCTTCGCAGAGCGTCTATGAGGAAAAATCCTAATTATAAATATCCATATAAGTAAGATTTGAATGCTTATGAAAATCCTACAATAGTGTCCTAATCCTACAATAGATATGAAAATCCTACAATAGTGTCTTTTGCTAAGTCGCCATTTTGACGTTTTAAGACTGCTGTGTACTAATCCTGCTTTGTATTGTATGCTGTGTATTGGATTAACTGCTGTGTTCTGGATTCGTTTATCTCAATGTTATTCTATGTAGAAAATGTGTCCAAAAATTGACGACTGGAATTTGAAGATTTTTATAAAAAATTGAACTCTGTAATAGAGAAAGAACTTTTAAGCTAAGGAAATTTTTCATTTTTAAAAAAGACGCAAAAATTTTTTTTTAAATTAAAATTATTCTGACTAAAATCTTATAAGTGTGTTTAGAACGCTCCTAAATTCCTTTGATGGACGGCATGTATACATGAATCCTGTTGCAAAGTGCAGAAAAATTCAGTCTATCTGAAAATACCATTTTTATTGGATTATGTGCTTTTACGTAGCTGTAAACAGTAATCACATTTTCCCTATAAGATAGACTGGGGTGAAAGGATAGATTAGGGTAGTACACACCCGACATAACACATTCCTCTATGAAACTCACAATATGAAATGATACAGGAAAGCCTGATTTATTCTTTCATGTATTACCAAAGTGTACTAGGAAGCAATATAATAGAGTGTCCCAGCTATTCTTTTGTAAATGCATATCCAGTGCATTTTTTCAGTATAGATCATAGTATCATGAAATTAGAACCTTTAGCACCAATGAATCATTGCAATTATGAAAAATCTAATTGTAATGAAGTAACTAGAAAATTTTCTATTTTAAAATTAACGTTCAAGGTAATCACGAGAAATCATGTCTTCTTTCAAAATAACAGATAAAATTGCATCTTCGAGAATCGTAAATGGCATAAATTGAAAGGTTAAAATTTGGAATTTTTATCATATTTGCTCAAATAATGAGTACCAAAAATGAGAACCAAAAATCGCATAAACGGAAAAGTATTTGATAAAATCGTAAATTTTGTTTTTACTTTATCTAAATTTAAAATATATTATTCATTGCGATCTAAAATGGAAAATAATAAATTTTCTTTTCTAGGGAGTAACTTCACTTTTTTTACTGTTCAACGCCTAAAATATCGATTCTATAGCCAATTTTGTTAAATTGTTCCCCATATAGACTAATACTCCCATAACTAAGAGATAGAAAAGGAATTCAAAAGTGTACATGCTTACAAATGTCCTTGAAGGACACAAAATTTTTAATGCATTTAAAGCTTTGTTTGCATTGAAGATAATGCAATAAATCACGTTTCACAAAAACTAAATTAAGTATGCAGTATTCCGATGACATATGAATTCCTTTATACCCCAGTCATAAATTCTTTTATGTCTTTATAGTATCGATGAAACAATATTTAATTGAAGATTAAATTTAATTTAAAAATTTAGATTTTGAATATAAAACTGTGTGCTTAGTTTCATTTCCGAAGTCTCAAGAGATATTTTACAAAACCTAGAAGAGAACATAAAAATCTACTAAAAATGGAAAGTTGTAGATATCTTAGTATACGTGACTACTTAGTAGTCTTAGAACACGTACAAATTGGAAACATTTTCGTAATTTTGAATGGTTTGTTTTTACATATAAAGTTTGAATGTTCTAAGCAGTTTCTATTTAAAGCTACACCCTTTCTAATGCAGGTCTGATTTTCTGACCTTTGTATTTTTTTCATTCATTGTTAGCCGAGATTAAACCGTTGTAAACCAGCGATTATACTGAATTACAATACGACAAAAGCAGGAGTTGATGTACTCGATCAATGTGCAGCTACTACATGGAATCCCGCATATGACGAACATGGACAATCTCATTTATTTAGGTTTTTGGACATAATACGAATCAATTCGAAATTTGTCCTTAGATCCAATAAACCGGACAGTTTTGAAATAAGCCGATTGTATCTGCATTTTTTGGCATTTAATTATAGATATATCTCAATACTCTCAACATTTTATATGTTGTCATAAAACACGAAACTATTATTTTCAATTTGAATAAAAAAAGTGTATTTCAAAAGGAATAATCGTATTTGAAAGAGACGTTGAAATTTGTGCCACGCGCGCCTGTTGGTGTTCCAAAAATTGGCGCTCCCGCTGAAGGTTTAACTATTGGTTCACGTGTGCAGAAATTTTTTCTACTATTTACAGGCACGTACATGCTGATAATCCAATAAAAATGGTATTTTCAGATAGCCTGATCTTTTCTGCACCTTGCAACAGGAATAATTATACACTGCTGGCCACTGTAAATGCAACACCCTGAAGGAAACATGCAAATAACATGAAATTTACAGCATGCATTAGCGGAGGTGACATATGCAAATGATTAGAATTTCAGCGCAGACGCACATCACGCGCGCCTGTGCCGCCACTTCAAAGCGCTATTTAAGGCTTGGAGATTTCGACGATTTCAATTTCGGCAATTGTGTTTTTCTCGTGGTTTTTAAAAAAAAAACGATCAATTATGCCTCGTCGAAAACAGCGATCATCTTTTGATCAAGTATCCGAGTTCGACAGAGGAAGGATAGTGGCTTACCGAGATTGTGGATTACCTTTCAGGGAAATCGGTAGTCGTGTTGGACGAAACCAAACAACTGTAATGCGGATATGTGATCGTTGGATGCAGGAGGGTACGACGGACCGGCGTGTTCGATCGCATCCACCTCAGCGCACCACTTCACGTGATGACGGGCAAATTGTGCGCATGGCAGTGACGGATCGCTCAGTCACATCACGAACCATAGCACAGCACATGCAATCTGTAACGCATCATCCAGTGTCTGCGCGTACCATTCGACGCCGTTTACAGCAGAGTGGTCTGTCCGCAAGACGTCCATTGCTTCGTCTACCCTTGACGCAGAACCACAGACGTCTCCGCCGCCAATGACAGAAGGATGTGGACGGCATAATGGAATGAAATTGTCTTTACTGACCAGTCACGCTTCTGTCTGCAACACCACGATGGTCGCATTCGAGTCTGGAGACACCGTGAAGAGAGGATGCTGAACAGCTGCGTTATGCACCGCCACACTGGTCCTGCACCGGGTATTATCGTATGGGGCGGTATTGGATATCACTCTCGCACACCTCTAGTACGCATTGCCGGTACTTTAAACAGCCAGCGCTACATCTCCGAGGTGTTGGAGCCAGTTGTCCTTCCTTACCTTCAGGGCCTGTCCACAGCCATATTTCAACAGGATAATGCGCGACCACACGTGGCACGCATTGTCCAACAGTTCTTCGTCAATCGCCAGATTGAATTGCTTCCCTGGCCGCCTCGCTCTCCGGATCTTTCGCCGATAGAAAACATGTGGTCCATGGTTGCTCTACGATTGACCCAGATTCCATCCCCAGCTGCCACAGCAGATCAACTTTGGCAACGTGTGGAAGCTGCTTGGTCTGCTGTACCCCAAGAACTCATCCAAAATCTCTTTGAATCAATGCCGAGGCGTGTGGCAGCGGTGATCTCCAACAATGGTGGCTACTCTGGCTACTGATTGTGGCAGGAACCACACTTCACAGAAGTCTATAAATTTAATCATTTGATACTTGGTCAACATGTTATCTACAAAATAAATTTTGTTGTGATATCTCTTGTCTTTCTTGGTGTTGCAATTTGGGTGACCAGCAGTGTATAAATTTCTTCCACCAAAGGAGTTTTATGAGTGTTTTAAAACACACTATACCAGATTTTTTTCCCAGAAAAATTTCATTTTAAAAATATTATTCGCATTTTTCTTTAAGCGAGAAATTTCCCAAGGTGTCAAATTTCTTTCTCTATATGGAGAACAATTTTAAAAAAATTAATCCAAGTCAGCAGTCCCTGGACAAATTTTCTGCATAGGGTAACGATGAGGTGAGCAAATACAGTACGTTTAGTACACAACAGCCTTAAGAAATTTGCCCTTTAATTTTTATTCATCTTTGGGTTAATTGGGCACCCGCGGTAATAGCCGTGTGGTTACCCTCACAATTTCCTCAATTTGTTTTAACCGTCGGAGGTTCGGCCGGGCGGGGGTTGGCGGAGTCGGGTTGGTGTGGCTAGTTCCCAGGGCATCGAGGTCCGTCGTGACGACCTCGGGGCTTGGCAACGAGAGCGCAACTTGATCCGCCTCGGGGAGTGGGATCCTCTGAGCGAATAAACGTAGCACCATCAAGGCTTCGGTTGTCACCACTTCCATGTAGTCCCGGCTGGAAACCGGGCGGTGGCCTGGGCTCCGGCCTGGGGCCGGGGGGCAGGAGTCGGGTTGGTGTGGCGTCCTCCCAGGGCAACGGGGACCGTAGTGAGGTCCTAGATGCTTGGTAACGGTGAGTGCGACTTTGACTCGCCTGGGGGAGTGGGATCCTCTGAGCGAGTCATCGTAGCACCATCAAGGCTTAGGTTGTCGACACCTCCGATTGGTCCCTGGGGACGGAAGTGGGGTTGATGTGGTGGTTACCCAGGGCATCTGGGGCCGTTGTGAGGACCTCGGAGCCTGGTTATGGTAATCACGACTTTGACTCGCCTGGTTGAGTGGGATCCCCTGAGTGAGTCATCGTAGCATCATCAAGGCTTTAGCAGTCGGCAACTCCTCGTGGTTCCGGCTGGGGGCCGGGTGGCGGCCTGGGCTAAGAGTGACAATGAACGTAGGGTCCTGTCGTTCTGCCATGCGGCATTACTCAGTAGCTCCGTATAGTCCTAATCCAATACGTACCTGCGCACTCCGTGCGCGGTGGGATGATATCGCGCCCGAAGACGATAAAGTCATTCAGGTACTACGGAAGTTCGATGCCTTAGACTGGCGGGCCGACGTAATTTATTAATCTTACCGTCGGAGTTCTTGAGGGTTCATTTCCCCGGAAAATAAACCTCACCACATTTTACACAACGTGGAGAAAGTTTGCAGGTCAATGAAGAGCGACCAAACATTTGACATCTGAAACATTGACTAACCCCAGTTTGTCAAGGAAGATTAAATTTTTTAAGGAAGATTTTCAAAGTATTTGGAATATAATTCGGAATTTTTAGCATTTTACAGTGGAGTACGGCTAAAATATACGCATTCCGGTATGGTGAACAAGGAATGAGCAGAAAAGAAAAAATACATAGAAACGTGCTAATAAACTGCATTCAATAGATTTATGTATTTATTTTATAATTTAAATTAAATTTTTTTTTGATCTTATGTCACTCCTTGTTATTTTTAAAATCGACAGAATTAATTGATGATCATTACATTAATATTAATTTTTTGTCATGGTATCTTGAAGGTTAAGTAAATGTTAAATATATCATTTCGTGAAAATCTCATTTACAAAATCTCGGGTATGGTACAATTTTCTTATATTATTAAAAATAAGAAAACTCGCAGTTATTATAAGCTGCTCTCCCTCCAGGACCTTCAGGAAGAGTAGTGGGAACTATAGTACATGGGCCGGGACCTCCACTGTAGGATGATATAGCAATACATAAAACTTCACTGATCGGTAAAACACGAAATATCAAAGTAGGAAGAAGAATAGGAAGTGGGGAAAAAAGCTCCGATTGTTCAGGGTTTACCTGGAAACTTCGAGAGAGAATTGAATATTTAAGAGAGCGAATCTCTAAGCAAGAACTTGGTCACGTGGATCAGTGCAAATACTATAGATATGGAGTGCAGATTGGGTGTGAAAATGATCAGATCCTGGATCAGTTCCAGGAATGGGTCGGTGGGAATGGAGAACGACACTAGCGATTTGGAGCTACGAGCAAGAGAGTTGCTCGCTTTCATGAAGGAACGTCGAGGATTAGTACGCATCATCCGTTAAAAGAAGCATTGAAATTATACAAAATGAAAATAAATATAAAAGTGGTAGTATTACATTAAATTAAAGTTTCATTTGAAAGCTTTAAGTTAGGTGTCTTCAAAATTTCTCATTTAGGGACCACTCCAATAAATCCGCAACGGACACACTTCTGAGATATATGTACTATAGGTAGTGGAAAAAATGTGCCATTTGCAAATGATCTTCAGCCCTTGTGATGATAGTTCGATTTGCTTTTTAAAACATTAGGATGAATGATTAATTCCTTCAAAACATGTGATTGAAGTTAAATGTGTAAGGTGTGTTTAAAAATGTATTTTCTACCTTTATAACCAATTTTAATTAAAAAATGTTTTTATTTATTATTTTCTACAAACAACAAAATATAGGAGTTGATTCAATGTATCTTGTACTTTATATTGCATGAAACAGAATGAATGCAAGAAGACGAGACACAAGAGCGGTTCTAGAAAAGAAGATCCCTTACATGCTCCTTTTTGTGCTTATTTCGTCTTAATATTCTGAATACAATTGCAGTTTATAATTTTTATAAGCCTATATTCCGTAGGCTTCTTCTCCCAGTGAATTCTTCATCTTTATTTGCGTGAGAGAATTTGCCATACTAAGGATTTTTTTTCAATTTCATATCAAACTTTCGTTTTGCATGATCAAAATGTTTCGGCGGACCATCCGTGGCCCGAGAGTAACATGTTAAGACCCCTAGTTTAAGGAAAATGAATCTAATATAGCGAGAAAATGTAATTTTAATATCATTTTTTTATTGAAAATACAGTGTATTCTCGGACAATGTTTTGTTTTATTCTTGTTCCTTGAAGATTTCTGTTTGATGGCTAAGATATATAAAACAAATAGACATTAATTTACAAAATAAAGTGTGATTAATTACTTTTGTTAATAATATTTAGTGTTTATGAATTTAAAATTTGTCTTGTGTAGTTTAAATTATTTTAAAGGTAAATCTCCATTTAACGAATTTTCCATATCACGAACTTTTTTTCGGGATTAGCGACTTCGTAAAATAGAGGTATATATATATATATATATATATTATATATAGGCGTAGCATGATTCCAAATTTGGTGTTCTGAGGATTCATTTCCCCGGAAAATGACTCTCACCACATTTTACACAATGTGGGAAAAGTTTGCAGTTTAGTGAAGAGTGATCAAACTTTGACATCTCAAACATTGACTAACCCCAGTTTGCTAAAAATGCTCAAATGTTACTTTTACGTACTGAATCATCAATATTATGACAGGGTATGAAAGCCACCCGTGAACAGTGGCATAGGTTAATTGTCTCTTTAATGCGGCTCTACACCTTGGAGGACGGTTTTCTCAAAGTAATTGGAATATAATTGCTGAATTTCTAGCATTTTACAGTGGAGTAAGGCTAAAATATACGCATTCCGGTGTGGTGAACAAGAAATGAGGAGAAAAGAATAAGATATAAACAAGTGGTAACAAACTGAATTGATATATGTATGTTTTTGTTTTATAATTTAAATTGAAACTTTGTTTTTGATCTTATGTTAATCCTTGTTACTTTTAAAATAGCCAGAAGTAATTTATGATCATTACATTTAATATTAGTTTTCTTTTCTCATGGTACTATTATGGTTAAGTAAATGTTAACCTTTATCTTAAGGGGCCCATATTTCCTATTCCCTTTAGAACGGGAAATTCCCTACCTCCTTTGTACGAGCGTCCTTTTTTTTTTTTTTTTTGGGGGGGGGGGGGGGGGGGGGGTTATATATTTACAGTCGACTCCGTTTATTGGACCCACCAGTTATTCGGACCGAATCCCATCTTGTAGCATATGTCTTGTTCGTTGATCAGACCAGCCGGTTATTAGGACGAAAATGATCGCGTCCCGATGTGGTCCGACTATCACTTCCTTCGCATACTTACCATCGAATACAGCATTTGGACATCGAATACAGCACTTTCTTACAGCATCGAATACAGCACTTTCTTTCGTCAAATAAGCGTCTACTATTCAATGTAAAATATAAACAATAGAAATAACCAAAAATTAAATTCAAGCATAGACTTCTAAATCACTTTAACATAAAACATATCCTGCAAAGAAAACATTTTCAATAGAGGATAGCGCAGAAGCTTCCATATCCCCATAATGAAAAACAAATAGATAATCCAACAGAGATAGATAAAATAATACGAATATAGACAAGAAACAAACAGAAATCAAGCACTCTGGGCATCTCACGCACCAACGGCAAGATTCTGTATAAGTGATGGAACTGAACCATAAACAACAGAGGTAACCGACAGGTCTCGTCATCAGGGAGCCTGACCCTTAGGGTGGTTCCGAAAAAAAACTTTTTTTAAATTTCAGATCTCTAGAGTGCAGAAAGTTGCCATGGTATAGACGTTAAAAGCACTAATTATTATTTTTTTATTAATTGTCTTCCGGTCGCGCAATGCCATCGAAGTTAGCAAACAATTGTGAAAACCTTAATTTTTCATATATTTTTTAAGCACGAAAGATGGTTTTAATTGCGTTCCTATACCATGAATTAAGTACTAAAAGTATGTAAAATCAATATATTTGCACTTATTATACATTTGTTTCATATCTTCCGGTCGCGCAAACATAGTACAAAATGAGTAAAATTAGTAGTTTTGCAAAATTTCGAAGTTTGACTGTTTAGTACATTTTAATCATACAATTTTTAGATGATGCTATAGTTTAATTCTATTAGAATATATATTGAAAAATCCAAGCATATAAGATAAACTTTGATATTCAAGTGGAATTCGGTCGCGCAACTTCGTCAAAAATAGCAGTGTAGCTTACCTGGACAGAGAGGCGAGGCGTACGTGACGAATGCCAGCGATGCGCTCGCAGCCGGTAGCAGCCATTATTACCAAAACGAAATTACAAAACGACCCAGAACTCACCACGGGGAGGTGGCTGCACTTCGAGTTCCACCCACACCCTACCCAACCAACCATCCAATGTAGGGTGTGTTATTTACAATATGTACAAATTTATTTCGCTTTCTCTCTCTTTATGTTTCCTTTATAGTCGTTATCTATCGATAAACATCGAAATTCGGATTTGTGTGAAATAGTTGGCATCGCTGAGTGTGACAGTATTGTGGTTCTAATATAGCCGTTTCTGGAACTGTGTCCACACACTTTACTTGAAGCTTCGGTCACTAGCTTACGCATCTTTCAACTGCCTGTGTTAGCATGGGAAAGCATCTATAATTATAACAGGCTTGAAGTCATTGCTCACATACTGTTTTATCTCTTCATTAGTCAATGTTTGTTAACAGTGGAGGAAGAGTCAGTGTACTGGTGTTCCATTTGATAATTTCGGTATAGTCTTTAGCTTCAAGTTAAGGTTGGTGGTTTAAAGATTCTGATAAAGTCACTTTCAGATATTGCTTGATTTGCCTTCATGATACGCTTAAAGCCCAGCTCTCGGATATGGTTTGATTCATCAGTTACCATAGCCAAAAAGAAATTATCGGGATGATCAAAGTAAGCATTCCGTTGTAAAAAGGGATCAACAACTTGAAACAGCTCTTCTGGTAAGTACCTTGTAGATTCAATAGTTTTTGTAAACATGTCTAGGCCCATACTGTGAATTTGCGGTTTATTTTTATGGGAAACCACATAGGCATATAACATTTGAGAATGAATGTGACAATTTCTCTCAGATTTTCAGAAGGGTTTGACACACTGATGTAGAGGCGCAAAACTCGGTTTGCATTAGAAAGCCATCTTGAATGTGACATTGGGCCAGGATCACGTACTACAAAGTCTTCTGAACAAGGTCCTGACTTGATGACTTCTGATATCTCAAGCAAGTACATTGGTCCTTGCTAAGAATACGCTAGTCAACTTTGGAATCTCACAATCAATAGGATTAAAATAAATAACTGGTAGTCTTTCCACAATCAGGTAGGGACTTTCAATAGGTCCGGAATATCCTATTGGGGGACTGTTGTATTTCCATCTAATGTGTTGGAAAAGGTGGCGGAATGCAGTTCGTTGTAATGGAGAAGACAAATACTCCATTGTAGAGGTCTTCCCACATGTATCTCTATTTATCGAATTACACCATTTCTTAAGCCCGTATTAATAACAGTACCGGTCACATCCAACAACTTCCAATTTGTCAAGTAAAAGCCATTTTCTGATAAATAAGACGTGATGCTTTTGGCTATGTCGGTTGCTGAGCTTGAAGAAGGACAAGTGTCCTATGTAAGGGAGCCTGGATCCTGAATTAAGAGTAATGCTCCTCCTATAGGTTCTGCGAAAGTGTTTTCTGCCAGTTTTTTCAATTGACAATGTATTGTCTTTTCGTCCATCAAAGTAAAGACCATAAATTTCTAAACTTATATTACTTTGCAAACTAGCTCTCACACAAGTTTTTTTTTCTTCGGACTTTATCTGTATATAACATAAGAAGTATCTGATTCATTAATCAACCCAACATCTTGCAGTACACTGAAGCATTAGCAGCAGTAGCGCGATCCGATACGCCATATCGGTCACTCGTTCACGTATCGGCACTCGTCAAGGCGCGGCATTCGCCACGTACGCCTCGCCTCTCGGTAGTAGGCTACTCTGCTGTTTTTGACGAAGTTGCGCGATCGAATTCCACTTGAATATCAAAGTTTATCTGATATGCTTGGATTTTAAATAATTATTATAATAGAATTAAACTATAGTATCGTAAGTCGTATGCTAAATGTCGTATGATTAAATGTACTAAACAGTCAAATTTTTGAAATTTTGCAAAAACTACTAAGTTTTACTCATTTTGTACTATGTTGCGCGACCGGAAGATATGAAACAAATGTGTAATAAGTGCATATATATTGATTTTACATACTTTTAGTAGTTAATTCATGGTATAGAAACGCAATTAAACCAGCTGGCGTGCTTAAAAAAATTATGAAAATTAAGGTTTTTCACAATTTTTTGCTAACTTGGATGGCATGCGCGACGGAAGAAAATTAATAAAAAATAATAATTAGTGCTTTTTCACGTCTATACCAATGGCAACTTTGGCACTCTAGCGATCTGAAATTTAAAAAAAAAGTTTTTTTCGAACCACCCTACTGACCATTCAGTACCTCAAGGGGAACTTTCCGAATAGGATGCAGGTAAGCCCAAAAACACTCCCAAGGCCCCCGAGTCCCCCAAGAAGCAATAAGTCCAAAAAGAAATGAAAAGACCAAAACAAACTTACAGTATGGGCTAACGCACCTTACATGCAAGCACACAAAATCCTAATGCAGAATAAAAGATGCGTACACACCCCATTCCGTAAGTGACGGTTATGGCGAAACAGCAGCCAATTCTATCCTAAAAGTTACGTCATTGTAACATTACTATAGCGCCATCCCCATTACAGCTTAACCAAATGAAAACACAATACTATTCTAAACATCTTTAAAAATTCCTGAGTCTAAATGCCAGTTTTTTAACTTTTAATTACCGAAATTTTTAGGGAAATCGTTTTTTTCTTAATCTTTCCTCGAAAATGCTACATGTCTCCAAAAAATCCCGCGTTGTTACATATGTTTTTTATTCTGTAATTGTGAGAAAAATATTATAAAAATTTTATAATTTAAGTTGGCTATGGAAATTGGTAACGTAATAACCTCGAAGTTAAAATCTAACTCTTATTCATATATCCCTATTTTATTTCTCTATTTTGATTTTAATCTTTTAAATCCAGATAAGTCGCACAAAGATTATTATCGTTAGTCAGGATTAAAGTTGTATTTTCTACTTTTATCTGTTCAGAAATTTGATGCTATATAGATAGTACTTTAATATTAAATGTGACTGGATCGATTTATGTAAATTTAATATACAGTGTAACCTCCCTTAGCGGTCACTCCCGAACTAGCGGACACTCCGAATAGCGGACAGGTATTTTGAAAATCTTTCAATTACTTTGCCAAACATTTAAAAATTAGAAACTTTTAAGCCTCAAATGGATAGATGGAAAATTCCGGACACATCACAACATTATTTTTTTAAACAGATTGTATTGAAGAAAAATCTGTAAATTCAAATGAAGTAACAGATTGGATTGGAAAGCTTAAAGATTTGTGCAAGGGATATGGTGACAGAGACATTTTCGATGCCGATGAGTCTGGCCTCTTTTGCCGTGTCCTTCCAGACAAGACCTTGTGTTTTAAGGGAGGAAAATGTAGTGGCGGAAATTTCAAAAGAGCTGCTCACTCTTTTGCTGCGTTGCAACATGTTGGGAGACTTCGAAATTCCAATTGTTATTGGTAAAGCTAAGAAGTCTAGATGTTTCAAGAACATTGATGTGCGAAAATTTAGTGTTTCATGGAAGTCAAATAAGAAACCGTGGATAACCACTGAGATAATGAGCGATTGGTTGGTGGAGTTAGACAACAAATGAAAAAACAAAAGAGAAAATCATTCTGTTCATGGACAATGCTACAGCCAATTTCAGGGAATTATCCGCAGCTTTAAAGTACGATACAGAAATCTGCTTTTGGCACAGATTATCTCCTGCAAATCCAGCGAAGAGTTGGAAAAATCGGTATCTGTTTTGGATGCAATTTCCTGGACTACGTCAGCACTTAAAAGGTGGAACCTGGGGGAGTTTTGAAATGTTTTAAGAACACGGGATTTTTGAGTACAAGCGAAGTGGCAACTGACAGCACTACCGAATAAAGCAAAAATGAACTTGCGGATCTAGTAGCCAATTTGGATTCAAATGTCAGCGTTGAAGAGGAAGTCAAGATAGACGACGATTTATCCATTGAGGAAGAAAACCTGCGTGTTTCCAATTTCATTCATCGGGCCACCACTGAAGCACTGGCCCTTTCTGAGGATGATGATGAGGAATCGCCAATGGAAGACTGCAAAATCAAAGATTATTCGGAAGCACTGAAATACAGCGAACAATTAAAACAGTTCTTTCTGAACAACGAAGATTCGGAGGGACTAGCAAAGCTAAATCCTATGAAGATTCATCTTGAAAAACAGGTTTGTTGTGTAAAATACAGAAATCAAACTTTGTTAAGAGATTTTTTCAGCAGTAATTAAAATAATTTAGCTACTATACATTGTATTTTGGGATTATTTAATGCAAGATAAAAGGATTAGCACACAGTTAAAAGGAAAAGTCGTAAATAGCTGTTATTTTCTTGCCTAATTAATTTTTCCCTTTTAATTAATTTCCCTTTTAAAGTCCCCTCGATTATAGGCGCCGCGGGGGGTGGTTGGGGTCACTCCCAAAGGTCATCTTTTCAGTTTTCGGCATTAATCTCGAAAACGGCGGGTCGCACTGAAAATTGTCAAAATCTCAAAGTCAAGCTGATAAAATTCCCTTCCAATGTTTGTTCCTAACTGTTACCATTTTTGAGATATGAGCCGTTGAATATGAAATTTATCAAAATAGTGGTAGCGGTTCAGGTATCTCGTCAACCTTCCTCTTCTAACTCTTTCCCCTTCCATTTCTCAGAATACTCGCGGTAGAGAAAGTTGTAGAGCGAAAAATTTCCTTCAAAAATGTATAGAATTATA